>JAKVQX010000428.1:0-17286 GCA_030463015.1 Geotrichum citri-aurantii
AACTTTTTTTTTTTTTTTTTTTTTTTTTTTTTTTTCAAAAAGACAGATTGACATCTGCTTATCTAATACGCAATCATAAACCAATTGATTGTGTAGAAAAAAATATAAGGATATACCGTGTACTGGGTACAGTTTATGCTAGTTGACCCCCCGAGCCTCCGACAACACAAAGTGCCAGAAATTTTTAGCCTCCGAGGGTCAAATGGTTTCGAGACTTTGGGTTGCATTCGATTCGCATTGGCTCGCCTAAGCGTAAAACTGCAAATTTTGAAGTGTACACAGTCTACACAAACGCCTTCAAATGTCAAATTTCTAAGAACCTGTAATTTTTTTAATATTTGGCTCCAAGCCCTTTCTGTCATTTATACGATCCCCGAGTTATTCCTAGAAATAAAAAACGGGGTTAGAGCTGTAAGAAAAAAAAAAGACATGAAATTTCTACAATTTTTTGAGTACATTGAACTTGGCGTTTAAGAGTTAAAATCTTTATTTTTCTTTCCGTTTGCAACCGTTGTTGAAAAACTTGACATGCCCTTGGCTTCTAAATACTGTCTACTATTTCTACACCCCTTGCGGGACTTTCCCTTGGATTGATATGATGTGGCTGTTTCACCAAGCTCCAGAAGCCAGATTGCCTATGTGCATGGCTAGATTGATGATGTAGTAGCTGCGTATACCATTTCAATCCCAAGCAAGTCCTTATCATCATCAGATTCCAGTTGGATGTGCTTGGAAATTCTGCAAGTTGTACTGTAACAGCTATACATTCCCGCAAGGCATCGTTTCGAGCATGATCTATAGACATGGCTCTTTTGCCCCTATCCAAATGTACCTGTCAGGTGCCTATTATAAATTAATTGTATTGCAAAGTATTTTTTTTTTTTTCTGTGGGTAGTCAGAACAGAGTCCGTGAATGGCTAAAGTGTTTACACCGAGCAATGCGGTGTGCATTAAAAAAAAGTACTCGAGTTAATTTTCTTGTTTTACTTTACCTAGAGTTCTAAACTGATAAAAATGGTTCGTCAAGTCACCTACCTTTTCCTTTTCCTATCCTCAAAGTGAGATCTGAGTTACTCAAAAAGTGTCTCTTTCATTTGTACCTCCCCGTGTCAAGTTCTATGTTGCCGTACCTATTGTGCCTGACAATTACTATATACTGCGCTCTTTGGGGACTTCCCTTTGTCGACTGGTTGTGAGGCCCCTACTACGCAGGCAGAAGTCACTCTCGTGGGTCCCCTGCTATACTTCGTTCTATCAGTGTGACAGTGTGGTCAACTTTTCATTTCGTTGGGTGTGACCCACCCAATCGTTTTCAACTCCTGTAGTCGTCGCGCATTGATTCTGTCTTTTTTTGATTGAGACATCACCAAAGCCTTGTTTGGGGCAAAAAATGATTGTCTGGCGACCTCCTGGAATCACTATGGCAGGCAAAGTGATTCCTTTTTCCAGTTCATTGCGTTTAAACTTTTATTTATGCTCCATTAAAAAAAGACTTCTGGCAAACAAAAATTTCTACTTTTTTTTGTGAATTATGTATTACTTTTATCTCATTGACAGTAGCAAGCAGATCTGCTGTTAGAAACAAAACCCGTTGAAGACTCGTGTGACTAGTAACAAACGTTGATTCACAGCAGTATACAGGCAGTAACATAAGTTTGTGTTGTTTTTTGCAAACAGGGTATTATCATATCACACTTTAATAACCCAAAATTAGGATAGTTAAACACCAAAAAAAAAAAAAGTACTATCAACATCCTGTAGAACTTGCTCTCTTAAAGAAATTCCGTAAATCTGAATTATTAAGTTTTACTCAAAATCTTAAAGAGTTTTTCAGAGCAGTACTACTTGATTTTAAAAACATCAGTTAACTGTTTTTATAGCTATTTATACTATTTTGTACAAAGAAGACAAAAGTACAACAAGAATCAACCCAATAATTGGGGCTGCGCCATTCAAAATTTATTTTATTTCACTAAAATGGCACCAAACATTTTACGAACCTCGTCCGTGTGTCAAGAAAAACCCATCAGGATCTTAACTATAGTGTGTTTGGTTGAGTGGGAGGGCGTGGCAGTAAAACCTTGGCAGGCTTTCAGATCGGTAGTGAATTTTTTAGATTTGTTACCGCAACTTAATGCTGATGGTTTGCGTTTTTAAAATATCTTGTAAAAGTGTTTTTAATTTTGTCAATATCTGGTATTGAAATGCTGGGCGTTGTGTTTCTTAGTTTTCGCTTAGCACGTGGGACAACCCCTGAAGAATTGGGCATCACAGAAGTTAGAAATCACTAACCGGTGCTGAGAACGCTGCTTTGAAATTCTCATAGATACATTAAATTGTTTTGCTTTATTCTATTAGGGTCTTTTTTTAGAAATCATTCTTTGTTTTAGATTTTTTTTTGTATTTTGCAATTTTTAATTCAAGGGTAAAAAACAGAACTTTTATTTTAGCCAGAATTAGGCTTTTCCAATAGAAAACCTCTGGTAATCTTGAGTATCTTTTAGAATTTTTTTTCAAAAATTGCAATAGTTTCTTTCAAGTTTGCAGATCGCTTTTTTGTGAATTTAGAAGACCCAAAATCGTGGTAAATAAGGTCTAACCTTCTGGTAAGGCTTAGGCTTGGATCTTGTCAATACCTTCTTAAAAAAAAAAAAGCATTATCAGCAGCTTTTACAGTTTATAAAAATTTCTTTATCATGTAGCCAACACTGATATCACTTATAGACGGCTAGTTGCTGCGACTGTGAAAACACAAATACCAGAAACTATAAAACAAAATACTCTTGTGTTGGTGATTCTGATATCTTGATCGTGGACTTATTTTCTTTTGTGGATGTGACCCAACTGGTCCTAGTGTAATCAATAAAAAAATTTTAAGTGTTCATAAAGTGCAACAGTTAATATCTATAATGATTAGCTTAGTATGGTAAACTGCTTTGTATTATTCAGGTACAGTTTTATTGGTAATTATCTTTGATAGTGTTTAAGTGCTACGTTAAACATGTCTAAATCATATAACGCGACACAAAAATTTTTTTTTTTCAAAAACTCATAAGGTTCAATTGTTTTTCGTGTTTTTTTCGCGTAAACAAAACTACTATTTCTGGACAGATACAATTTCATGCCTTTTTGACACCTCACATGAATATTTTTTTTTAACCTGACACGATGTTTTTCTTCTGTAAATGTCAACACTCGTTTTTTTTTTTTTTTTTCTCCTGATTATTTACCGGCTTTCGTTTGATCAAGCAAGTTTATTGATCAAGACTAGCTGCTAATTGGACTTACAGTGTACATGCGTTACCTGCCAATAGCTGCCACACATCTAACCGTGCTGTAACAGCTAGTTTTCCACTCTCAAGCCACTGTTTTTCCTTAAACCTGCCCTTTTTTTTTTTACACAAAATATCATGAACAGCAGCACAACCGGATCTACACTAGTCCGCACCGGATCTACTTCTAACAGTTCCACACTTTCCCAGAGCGATGCTGATACCAGCAGACTGTCGGGCGATGCTTCGTTAGACGACTTCAACGACTTTACCGATGATGCTACTAAAAAAATTCTTTTGCGGAAGCGTAATAGTAGGCAAAACTCATTATCGCCTTCAGTTTCAAATACATCTTCTCGTCTTGCATCACAGTTCCGCCAGGGGCCAATCCAAAAATTCCAACCCACATATAGTAAGATTCTAGAGTCATTACTACTGTTTTCAACAGCTCTCATATCATTGTATCAAAATCCTGCTGTCGTTGCCCAGTCCCAGACCTTTTTACTCTACTATTCTGCTGTTTTCTTACTTTTGACAACATATTCTTGGCAGCACTTGATTTTCCCAAATTTTCTATACCAGGTGCTGTTCCCTCCATTGGTAGCACTGGCGGTATCACCAGATCAGTTTGAATTTAATTTAGTCCTGTCGTTAGCCTCATTTCCCCTAGTCAGGATTGAAATCTTAACTTGTCTAGTAGCTTGGTTAGTACCTGGCCAGACAAACAGCATGGACCTTTTCCAATTGATATACTCCATCGGTGCATCTTTAGTCGCCAACTCTCTTTCTGTTACTGAGCTTTATTTATTCTCAGCGCTGCTGTTGAATCTACTGCTCAATACTGCATCTGTTACTGCGCTATATCTCCAGACATTTCTTTTTGGCTCGCTCTTCGCGCTCAGGCTGATGTGGTTCTGGGTCGAAAAAATTATGGACTTGTCCCGGCCTGCAAGCAAATTGCGCAAGCGCCGACCGCCAAATGCTACTGAACTTCAGCTGCGTTACGCTATTTTTGTTCTTATTGGATACACTACTTTTGTTCTTACGCTGGCTCCGGTGTATTTATCATCGAAACTCCAGCAGGCTCTGCCAGGCACAAATTCTAGCCCTTTTATTTTGCTGATAAAATTACTGTTCATAGAAAACGCAGCTCTTCATTTCACAATAATCGGCTACTGGGGTATTTGTTTAGTTCTAGCAATGCTATTTATTCAATTGAATTCTCTGGGGTGGTCAATTGATATTCGGCGAAAAGCATGGCATGCCTTAGTCGTGCTAATGTTTTTACCAGCAGGTGTCATTATGGACCCTGTCTTCACCAAATTAGTAATGGCAATTGCGTTGACCGTATTTTTGCTGACTGAATTTGTGCGTGTCACCACGATCCCACCCTTTGGGCTACTTATTCAAGAGTATATACTCCGTTTTATCGATGAGCGCGACACCTGTGGGCCTATAGTAGTCTCTCACATATTTTTGATTTTGGGAATTTCAATACCAATAATTCTGACCTCCTCACCTGCCGGTGTGATTTGTCTCGGGCTCGGAGATGCGATGGCATCAACCATGGGCAAGAGGTTTGGCCGTCATCGCTGGCCACAATCCGACAAAACCCTAGAGGGATCTCTTGCCTTTGTACTTGCTGTGGTTGCAGGTCTTCTGGTTTATAGACAGCTTGCGACTTTTTATCTTAAGGAGTTCAGTCTTCCGATAGTTCATACCGGTTTTCTTGCTGCAGAAAACGGGAGCAACAATTACAATTGGTCGTTACTCCAAATTATTATTGTTGCAGCAGCCACCTCTTTATTGGAAGCTGTTGGAGGAATGAATGACAATGTAATTGTTCCGATTTATATGATGGTTCTACTTCAACTGTGTTAGAACTATGTATTTGTTTTAGATTTTTTTTAAAACTACTCAAGCAAGTAGGTAATCATTTGCTTTTTTTCATAATAATTTGAATTTTCTGTTTGTATTTGCTAAAACAATAATAGAGCTCAAGTACAGACTTTTTTTTATTTGGCTTGGATGGCTTATGTGCTTCTAGACTTTGTCAAATGTGGATTTAGAATAAGAAGTTAGAGTACCAGCCATGTAACAAAAACACCACTAAATGTAACAAAGCTTCCATGAGTCTATCGATTTTTTTTTTTTTTTTGATTTTTTTTTTACCACAGACACTTTTTTTAAAAACTATGGTTTTCCTGAACAAGCTTGATCTGTAGCTGTGTGTAAGTGTGCAGAAGATTCTTAACGCATTTGGATCAAAAAAAACTAATTATTTAAAAAATTATCTTATTGGCAATTTTTTTAATTGTTTCTTTGCCTTCAAGTTAATATTTTTTTTCTGAGACAAATCAGTTGGAATCCCTAAATGGGCTTGCTGAGTCTTTACAATCCGCACCACACGCAACTTCTATGTAAATAACGCTCTCGTAAAACAACATGTCAGTATGTCTAAACTTATGCACTTTCTTCGTCATTTTTATAAGCATTAGTTTTTTTGTCTGTATAATGATATTAGTGGGAGTGATTCGCAAAAATTGCCAAAGAAATTGGTTGGCCATGCTCAACATTGCTGCAAACGCTAGTTAAAATGACCAAAAAATTGTTCTTATACCTCCAATCAGAACTTTTGTGCTCCGCACAAAATTTTATTTTTAAATCAGCCAGCAGCTATACAGATGTGTTCTAATAAGAAGTGTAATATACACGAAAAATAAGAATACCACTAAGTTTTTTTTTTAGATTGTTTTTTTTTTTAATAAAACGACTAGATAATTTTTTCACACAGTTTAACTTACTAGATGTCAAAGTGAATTGACCAGAAAAATTATCAGATTTTTAAAAGGTTTTATACAAATGAATAGTAAAACGTAACGGCTCAGATCACGATATCTTCAAACTCATATTAAATAGATACACCAGTTCTATTTACATGTTGACCCAAAAGCAGAAATGCTAAGTTTAAATATGACTAGCTCTAGTGCATTCATACAAGTAATTGAAAAGATACTAGAAATCATCAAATCATGTAGCAAAACTAAATAGTCATACTAATTACTTGTTCGTTTTTGAGTCTTTCAATTAAAAGTTTTGTATTTTGTAAAATGAAACAAAATACCATGAACACGCTCACACAGAAACAAGTAGAGTTCTATTAATCATGCTATTACTTAAAAATCGAAATTGCAATAGTGAACAAATTGTCTTATATCCAATTTTGACTATCAAGGAATTTTAATAAATCAGTTTAGCCAACAGTGGACTCTCTGATTTTAAATGGTTGTGTATTTTTTTGGTCTTTTTACACTTTGATTACTACTATAAGCACATTCAATAAAACTTAAATTTAGTATCTCTATTACATTTTAAAACTGTTAACAATTTTGTAACTTTGATCAAAAAAAAAAAAAACTGGTTGAATGTTCTAAACTTTTGTAATGTTAGTTTCAATTAGCGGTTTTAAGTTATGGTAACTAATTTAAAGGTGCATGAACAGAATCTCCAACTGCAGAAAATCTATTGAACTATTCCACACTTTTGGCTTCAAGCTAAGAGATGAAAATGGCTATTAAAAATTGAAAGACTAGAAATAATTTTAAAGATTTATTTAATGAAAATTAAAAATTACATTGACGCCAAAAAACAGAAAGTAATCACATAACAGCATAAATTAACATTTATAAACACAGCCTGCCATTCTTTATTTAAAATTTTAACCTAAAACATGCATTTATAGTCCCCTGACAAAAAGCTTCGCAGTTTTCAAAATACAGTTTTATATTGACAAAAACTGAATTTTTTAAAATAGCCACAACATTACAAAAACCATTTTAAATTAAACCAATTTAACATAGATTTAAAGCCAGATCTTTTAATATTAATATATTATTACTCACTTTGATCTACTGCGTTGAAAAATTGTGGTTATATTAAAAGAAGAAGAAAAAAGTTTGTTTAAAATTCTTTTCAGGAAAACTGCGAATTCTTTTGTCAAGGGACTATAACTTTAAACTGCTAACTGAAACTAACATGACAAAAATTTAGAACATTCAACCATTTTTTTTGTAGGTGCTCAAATTAACATAATTAATTTCAATATTTAAAAAAAAAGCCTTTGAACATTAACAGCCATAAAAATCTTTAAAAAACTTCCACTTTGAATAAAAGCCAAAAATCATACAATTTCTTCGAGAATTTCTTGAGCTTGTTTATTCCGGGTTGAGTCAATTTGTACCTGTTTTTATAAATTGGTTGCTTTTTGCGTTGTGCGGTAAGAAGTAACTAGAGCAAAAAGTTAACGCGAATTCTTTACAAAATAAGCTGAAACAAAAAAAATAAATCAAAACAAAAAATCATAAATTTCATGCTGTGTATATGACTCCTTGAGCTACAGAAATCCAAATTGGCAAAACTACATCTTGCATGCCGAAATGAGAGATTGACACTCAAGGAAACTTTTACTGGCCTCTCTAGTTTCGCACAAATCGAAAAAGAAGTTTCCAACAGATAACTTAACAAAACAGAAGTAGCTACCAGCCAAAATAAGTTCATTAGGGAAAGCAAATAATCAAAGATGAGGATAAAACATTACAAAGTCTTTTTTTAAACACACTATATACAGAAAAAAAAGAAAAAAAACCATGCAGAATTTACCTTAAACAACAACACTTCCTTTATCAATGTGAACTCCCTCAAAACTACTTGATTCAGAGTTGGCATCGCTAGGAAGAGAAGAACCTAAAGGTGAGTACAGGTACCATGCCTTTAAAGCGTTGACAGACGCTCTAGTTTTGCTCTCAATCAGGCTGGCACCCTGGCCTTCACCAAGTTTTTGCTCGCCGCTGAAAACGCCAACAACAAAAACAGGATGAGAAGAGTATCTACCACTTTCAACAAGAAGACGACTGACCGGGGCTTTCAGTCCTTCTCTAACACACAGACGAGAAAGCTCTCTTGTGGGCTGATCAAAAATCAGCATATCCTTCAAATCAAGCTTCTTGGGCTTGATAATGTAGTTGTGAATAAACTCCTTAGTAGCATCAATACCAGAGTGAGCGTAGATACCGCCAATCAGCGCTCTGACAAAGGTGGCGTAGGCTCCTTTTTTACCAGCGTAGATATCTTCTCCGCTTAAAAGTTCAATGACTCCGTTTTGTCTCTTGACCGAGTTAGGACTGTAGATAAGCTTGCCGAGTAATGATCGCTCGTCGAATTCACCCTGATTTTGCGATGACAGATATCTCTCTAAGGCTGACCTAGTGTCCTCTTCCACACCCCAGCTGTCGCTAGCAGTTTTGTACAAGGCATCGGTGGAAAGATACAAATCAGCAACGCTTTGTAAAACCTCTGGTGTTAATCTGGGGTACTTAACCAGAAAGTATTCATAAACGTAAAAGTTGAGAAGATTCTTGCCAAAAGAAGCCATTGCTAAGTTGTCGGTGTATTTTGAATTGGCGGATTGGCAAATCAAGGACCTCGCTAAAGATTTTAACTGGATTTTGTCCTTTAATCCAAGTCTCGCTTGCAATGCCCGCAGTGATGTCGCATATTCCAGATCGGAATCCTCAATGATTTGAGACGAGCCCTTGCGCCAGTAACCGCCAAAATCCTTGATGTCGCTAGGAACTTTGTAGCCGGTGGAAACTTTAGAGGAACTAGGCGTCTGAGAAGTGGCGGATGAGCTGAGAGCCCGAAAAATTTGGGCAGTATTAATTCTTGACACCTTCAAAAGGTTGCTTCTGGACAGCATGGTGGGCGATGAGAATTGCTGCAGCTGGGCGTTAACTTCCAAACGTTTTTGTTGTCTCTCCAAGAAAGAAGAATGAATAAAAACTTTTGGTTGGTTGATGAATTTCAGAGGGAGGGAAAATTTTTTTAATTTTTTTTTGAAATTTTCATTCTGATAATTACGCAAGAAAGTTGCAAATTCCCTAGCCCTACCAGCTAACCAATAGCAGCAAACCTGTTGTTATATTATGCCCTTTTCTAAATTTCTTTCACTAAATTGATTAAAAAAAAAACTAAACCTCCAACCGGGAATTATCATCACCTTTTTATTCCTTTTTTTTTTTCCCTTTGCTTTTCTTTTTTTGTTCTTTATTTTTTTTCTAGAACTAATTTCAAAACAATCAAAATGGGTGGTCACGGACACGAATTCTTGCCAAAGGTACTTATCACTCTAGCTATTCTTTTTAAAATTCATTTATAATTTTCTAGTTTGTCCATTTCTAACACTTTGCTCAGCAACCTTGGTCTCCTTCTGGTGGTTGGTGGTACACTCCCAAGAACGCCAACACTAACCTTCTCTACATTTCTCTCGGTATGACCCTCATTTCTATTGCCGCCTGGAAGTTTGGAGAGAGGATTACTGTCAAGTCCAACACTGAAGTCGATGACGAGACCATCGCTAGATGGAACAATGCCGCTAAAAAGTCAAGAGAAAGTGCTGCTATCACCAAAGTTTCTGGTGAACAGTAAAATGATCTTTTCATAGCTAGTGTATTTATTTTCGTTTCTTCTCATTTATTCTCAGTCCGCCTGCATTTTTTACGTGAATTATAAACCATCTCAATAATACAAAGCGTTTGTTATAGTATACATCAAAAACTCTGATAATATTCAAACAGCCGCCTTTCGCCGTCTTTCAGTTCACTTAGTAGCGTATTTTCGATAAGAGTTTGATCCGAAACACTTTTTACCAAGTGGAGCATAAGACTGTAGGCCTGCTTCCTAACAATAGCTTCCTTTGCCCGTAGTCCTTCTAGCACAACATTACCAAGCTTCCCTAAATGCTTGCCATCATCACCTTGTTTGATTGCTTTCTCAAAAGTTGCGAGCAAGAATACTTTGTGTTGAGGAGTCGTATTATTAGCATTCCACTCGTCGTCATAATCTTTCAGACTGGCCTGTAATAGAGTGCCATCGTCAAGTATGCTAGTGTGTTCTATTAGCTCGTTTCTGACAAAAGTTATTCCACGGATTAGACTTCGTTTATCAGAAACACCCAGATCGTGTAACCTGAACAAAATGTCAAGTAGCTGCATTGAATTCTCAGAGAAAACAGAGCTATTGAATAGCAGGAAATAATTGACAAGCAAAAGAGCTTTATTAGCCTGATCTGCAGTCAGCTGGTTCAGAACGCTAGCATCAAGATATAGAAGCAGATTAGAGCGCATTGAGTTCAACCATCCATTTTCTTTCCATACTTGTAAGTCCTTGCTGTCAAGGTCTTTGACTATGGATACGAGCTTGTTAAGTCCGTGATTTGAAATCCCACGAGTACCCAGTTGAACAATCAGCTTCTCAATCGTATTGTTGTTTCTAGCATTGAAATCGGATTCCGACTCATTAGACAACAATGAAAGTGAGTTTAAAGCTGTTTCTGTTTTAAGCCAGTCCATCTCTGATTGTTTTGAAAAGGGACTATGTGAAGGATCTGAGTTGACTGGAGATCCAGAAGAGCCAACAGAGTCATGGAAAATCTCTATATCTGGTGTTTTTCTTTTTAGGGTATCAATTTCAAAAACATTTGAGCTTTCTGACGATGGTTTTCTATTGCTGAGGAAAGAATCTTCCATTAAAACATCTGTCTTATTGAAAACTTCTGCAATATCTTCTCTAACATCCATAGCGTTGTCAGAAGCAGGTAGTGAATCTCCATCAAAGTTATCAATTAATGAAACTTTAGATTCATTACCATGAACAATAACTGTGTTAGGATCAACTATATCTGCAGGCTGTTCACCAATAGATTTAATAGAATTAATCGGTAATTCAGTGGAAGGGGAAGGAGGGGATGGTGAAGCTGAGTGAGTAGATTCAACAAGATTTTGAGTAAGATCTTCAATTACCGGGTTAGTTTCATGATCAGGTTCTAATTGAGAGGTAGATTCAGAAACACTCTCCAGCAACTCTTCGTTAGCATCTTCATTTTTAACTTTGCTAATTTGAAAGGAATCAGCCAAATCCTCATTAAGAGCAGTATTTTCGGGAATAGCCAAACCATCAACTTCAGAATCAGCAACAATAGAGTCAGATAATTTTGAAGCAGTGAGCTGATTTTTTTCACCTTTCTCAGAAAATGAGGGCTCAACTTGAACAGTGGAAATTTCACCAGAACCAGAAGGATTAGAAGAAATTTTGTCAGTTTCTAGAGCGTTATAATCTTCACCATGCTTTGGAACTTCTGATAGATGTGAAGTGAAAAACTTTTTGACCTTTTCTAAAGTTGGTGAATTTGGCTTTCCTGAATTCAAAGCCAGCTCAAGCAGCTTTATCTCTTTTAGAATACTCTTCGATTTAGAGTTACCTAAGTATATTTCCTTCAGTAAGTCTAAACAGTAATCGACAACTGTCTCTCTAGCTTTGAAGTCATCTTCCATTTCTAAACAATTAGAAATCGCGTAGACAGAAATAGAAGCACGTTCTCTATCAGACCTTAGCTGGTTGAAAATTTCTTTAAGAGCATCAACATTTAGATGTTCAGGCTGGGTGTGAATAATTCCCAAGCAAACCTCAGTAACGGGAACAAATTGTGTTACATTAGTAACAACACTAGGATTAGTGAGGATGTAAATGAGATTCCATCTCTCCTTTGAAAGTTTGCTAGGACCAATGGAAAATAAGTGTTTAAAGAATTTACCCAAAAGCTGGGCAGATGGCAACTCAACAGCATTCTCATGAGGATTGACCCAAGCTTTAACAATAGTCTGCAAAGCGTGAGTCACGACATCAGGATCATCACTCTTGATCTGCTCCGTCAAAGTCAGTTCCTTAAAGGAAGATTTTGTGGTCTTTTTCTCAAATAGTTGTAAAAGAGCAGGATTTTCTTTTTCCTTAAGAAGTTCAGGCGGACTACTTGGTAAATTGTGATAGTTGGTGTTACTGCTTGATGGTCTCATAGTTTTAGATACATCGCTAGTACCAAACTTAGGCGTAGTTTTGGAAACACTTGAGTTGGAACTGTTGACGATAATGCGCCTTTGAGCCTTTTGTGTTATTCCCAAACGCGCCGCTTTAGCTGTTAAATCTTTGGGAGCTTCAACTGGTTTTTCTGTTTTTGAGACACGGTCTAAGGGCTTTCTTGAAACACTTGGCAGCGGATTCCGCTCCCTAGAATGACCAGTCAAACTTTTTATGGAGGTGCCAGCACGACTAGGCCTAGTAGAAGCGAAGGGAATAAAAGCTGCTGGTTGAGGATTAGATTTCTCTAAAATTTTTCTTACTGAAGAATCCATGCGCACCATCATGCTCTGCCCAACACTAGGCCAGACCTCGTTAAAAATCCAAAAAGTTTGTCTCATTTCCTCTCTCACGCCAGGGCTCGCATCAGAAAGACCCTTAGAAATACAGGCTTCAATAATATCTCTGCCTCCTGAAGATTCAATTATAGACTTGACATTTCGGTGGCAGTAAATGATAATACGCAGCCATTTAGCACTATAAATGCGAGGCTGAATGTTCTTTTCATTCAAAACCGCTGGAATATAGTTCAGGGCTCTATAACTGTAAGAACTATTCGCATAAAGAGCAGAAACTGTGATATTAGCGACAGTGTGTGTAATCTTTTTGGAAAGTGCCGTCAGCTTAATAATACTGCTGATAAAAATATCAGAAATGGAATCAATACCATGGCTAAGTATTACTGATATTTCTTTCACCAGTTGGCAAGAAGAAGAAGATAATGTAGTTCGAAGAGAGTGCGCACCTTTTAAAATGCCAGTAGACAAATACTTGAAAGCCCACAGCAACAAGTCGTGATGTTGTTTAGAATCGTTTCCACGTAACCAAGATCTCAGCCGACCAATGTTTTTTTCTCTTTGTTGCCAGTTAAACTCAGTTTCCTTGCCTTCAAAAGCAATTGTCATTTCTGATATTTCTCTTTTAAAAGTTTCAACAGAGACTATTGTTTCAGGGGTGACACTTTCAAGAGCATACATAGGGTCATCAAAAAGAAATTGAATTGATAAAACGGATGCCGAGGAACTCGAAAGAATGTGATTGTTAGTACTGGATGATGTCCGAGTGGGAATACTGTAAGAGATTGAACGCAGTATAGAGTTTGTTGTGTGCTCATTGATGTTGTGAAGATGTAGTTGTCTCGCCAAATCTGCTTTTGCTGCATCTTTTGAGTTTTTGAAGAACATAATCAAGAGATCCGAGGCTTTATGACTGCACTGAGAAGATGTGCTGTTAAGAAGCTTGACGACATTAGGAGTAAATATTTTAAAGGTAAATGTTGTTGAAGAGGCAACCCTGGATGTTAAAATATCAAGACACTGAAGTTGAATTGTGTCTTTCGAGTTGAGTAGGCCACACTGGATAAAGACCGAATCGGTTTCTTCAGGACAAGCCATCCAACATTCATTTAAAATGCTGGCACAAGAACTGGCAACCGATTTTTTAGAATCGACAAGGCCTTCTAACACTGTAGCGCCGGCGATATCGATCGACAGTGCTAAGGCACGAGGGTTTTGTGTGATCACTCTTTTGATGAGATGACCATTGCAAGAATGAGCTAATGAGGTCAACGCAGTATCGCCAGATTTTAAAACATAGTGAAGAGTTTCAAAGTATGATCTTGAAATCGAAAGCTATTCTTAGAGGTTAGAAATCAGACAAATAAATTCCGTAATTTAGGTACACTCACATCTATTGGATTCCGTTTGGCGTAAGACTTTAGTGATTGAAGAGTGCTTAGCTTGACATCGCGAGCTGCAAAAAAAGTAAAGTTAGTATGCTTTAACTTTAGAATAGACAAGTTTCGATTAACTTACAGCCTCCAACAATTGCGCTATGAAACTGGGTTGGATCCAGGAAGTTTAGTGATTGAGCCATTAAGACAAGCAGTTCTTAAGGACAAAGATGTGTTACTGAACAAACTGTTTGTTATGGGGCGAAAAAAAATTAAATATCGAGATGGAAATCACGTAGCAAGTATATAGATAGATATAGAGTGACTAAAAAAACTAAGGTCAGCTCTGTGATATAAATCAATACAGTTGAATTTCTCTGGTTGCTGATAGAGTCGTCGATGTCGTTAATCTCATTAAGGATGAAAAACTTGTTAATTTTTTGTTTGTTTACACGATGAGGCGAACAAGTACAGCCTAATATTGTTTAACTTTGTAGATTTCAAGCACACAAAAAATATTCAAGCCATTGTTCTTAAACTCTAAATGTTTAAAGTAATGATTATTAAAGACAGGGTAACCATGCATTAGTAATATTTTGAACGCGCACAAGTCACGAAGCCTAACGCGAATTCTCAACGCGTAAAAAAAATTTATATTGTGCCGTGTGTAATTTGTTAAGTTTTGATATTCAATTATTCCTAGGATATTGCTAAATTCAGTTTATTGTATTTAAAATGACTTAAACCTCTTATCAGAGTAGAACTCTTTATGAAAATTGCAAAAAAAATTTCAAATACCATTCTTTCTCTCTCTGTTTCTGTAGATTTTTTTTTTGGGGAAAACATTGAGCGACTCTAAGCTGTGGATTCTATTAATTTTATTGTAATAGTAGGAAAATCTTTTTATTATTACCATCAAAAAATTAAAAATGCATTGAATTTTTTAAATTTTATAGCAGGCGCTATGTTCTGACTTCAGTAAAATTTATTTAAAGCCTCGTGTTTCAGCTAATTTCCAACCCATTTTAAACGGCGTTGGTCTTCCAGTCATTATAGTCTCTAATAAATTCCAAAGCAATCACTATAATTGCCTGTGTCTTTCGATACAAGACCTTTTTGCTTGCATGCGTATGAACATTCCAATAATAAAGACACACTTAATTATTTTATGCAACATTTGTGAGAAATAAACTACATTCACTATTCAAGATAGTTTAATACAATTTAAAATTGTTAGAATTGATGTAAGGACAATAAACTGATTTCTATTTATCTATATACTTGTAAGAATGTGGCATGAAGAATTTCAAAAAAAAGAACTGACAAAAGTTTTGATGCAAATGCTACTATATAGAACTCTTTTAAAAAAATAGTTAAAGTATCATTGTCTTTTTAACATTTTCTTCACCACAATGATTTTGCAAAATTTTAAGCAAAGACAAATAAAAGATATTCTATCTACCACTCAGGAAAAGGTATGCCATGGAAAAAAAAAAAAAATAGATTTATGTAAACACTCAATTAAGCTTTGAGTTAAAAAAAAAACACAAAAAAAAAAAAAAAAACGAAAACAAAACTTCAAAATGAATAAAAATACCCTTACCCCACAAGTCATGATAATTTTTTTGCATTAAACATCTAATGGCCATTACATCCGCTCTACACTTTCCAGTAAAAGTGATGAATGCCTTACGCAAAATTCTCACCCAACAATCCACTCTCACTGTTTTATTATCAGCAAAGCGCCAAATGAGTTCTGAAATTCAAACTTCTTTAAAATACTCGGAGTCAAGATTATCGCAGCTGAAGCAATCGTTGATTTCTGTTCAAAATGAGATTGTTCACGAAATCAATAATGTCGGTCGTTCAGTCAACTCAGTAGACTTGGTTGCTGTTTCCAAGTACATGCCTGCATCTGACATTCAAGCCTTATATGATCTTGGCCAAAGACATTTTGGTGAGAACTACGTTCAGGAGCTTACACAGAAGGCTGAGATCGTAAGTATTACGCTTTCTAGGCTTTAGTCTGTCTTTTATTGCAACGCTAACCTCGTTAATTCAGCTCCCAAAAGATATTAAATGGCACTTCATCGGATCTTTGCAAACAAATAAATGCAAAGTTTTGTCGGGTAGGATCTCTAATCTCTATGCAATTGAAACAGTGGATAGTCAGGCTAAAGCTCAGAAGCTAAATGACACTAGAGGAGAGTTTGATACTTTAAATGTCTACCTACAGGTGAACACAAGTGGTGAGAGCCAAAAAAGTGGTTTGTCAGGTGAAGAAGAGATTATTTCAATTGCAAAGTTCATTGTTGAGAAATGCCCTAAATTGAACTTGTTGGGTTTGATGACAATCGGTTCTCTCTCTTCTTCAGTTGGCGAAGATGAGAACCAAGATTTTAAGGTAAGTATTAAGAAAATTAAAACATAGTTTGTTTTTACACTAACTTTGAATCACTAGAAACTGGTCGAAATTGGAGCCCGTGTTTCGGAAAAGCTAAACATGAAGCTTGGCTTAAGTATGGGGATGAGTTCAGATTACGTTGAGGCTATTAAACAAGGGTCGACTAATGTCAGAGTTGGCCGTACAATTTTTGGAGCTAGGCCTCTGAAGCAAGACTTGTAGTAAAATGAATTTTTTTCCACTTTAGCGCATTCATAATGTAAGCTTTGTCTTTTAGGTATCAGTTAAATCAATAAACACTATATGAACGTTATGAGCCATCAAGTTTAACTGTGAGAATGTGGGTGACTGGTATGAAAATTATTAGAAAGCAAAAACTAGTTTTCATTCAATTTCTTGGATCAGAGACAGAAAAAAAAATTGACTGGCAGAAGTTATGAATGGGAATGGTTCTATAATAGTGATTAAAATAAAATCTATGCCACAATTTCAAAAATACGCATTCTCCACTTAGTAAAATCTAACGGAGATCCCACAATCTCGTATATGTATGAAAACATAAAAATTGAACGGATCCAATCAAAGTACATGAACTTGAAACAAATCGAGATTTATAAACGTTTTATATAGTTTTCTCTGAAAAAACGAACGAAAATTATCTTTTGCTGATTTTTGAGTCCTCTGCTCTACTTTTTACGCTGGACACAATGAAATAAGGCACAGACCAGAGTTTAGTTTCAAAATATCAAGATCAGATTTTAAAAAAACCATTGAGCAACATTGAATAATAAAATTTCATGTTGTCAATTCAAAACAAGAAACTCAAATGAAAAAATCTAATGGAGATACTTTTAACTCTTTTATTCAAAACTTATACTTTATCTTTTGGCTCTTATAGTTTTTATTCAAGTGAAAAAATTTACAAATACAGTAGGCAGCATTCTCACTGAGAAAAAAAAAAAAAAACTAAG
>JAKVQX010000429.1:0-17246 GCA_030463015.1 Geotrichum citri-aurantii
GAATTAAAATATTCAAAAAAAAAAAAAAAAAAAAAAAAAAAAAGGTTAAAAGGTTATATGGAAAAAAAAAAAAAAAATACCAAAAAAGTGAATCTGGAACTTTGGGTGAGAATGCTTACATCACCTTTCAGCCGCTCAAGCTGAATAAACTACAGTATCAACTCTGCTGAAGAACAAGCAAACCCCCACTCTACACATAGTTATACAATAAAAATTAAGTGAATGCTCATTTAAATCATTAAAGAATTGAAATTAACACAGATAAGCAAGAAGGTTAGTCACACACTATTTAGATTTTTTCTGTTTTTAGTTTCTTGAAAAATCAACTGGTACCATAATATTTTGACACATATTAATGTTGAGAATAGAACCATTGCCTGAGCTTGCAGTTATTTGTAAAAGTCAATAAACTTCTTAGAGGCTTAAAAGTTCTCACCCATCTTTTTTTTTCTTAGTTAAGGAACCTACATAGTTGGTTTAATTTTATAAATTTTCTAAATACATCTGGTACTACACTTGGCGACTTGTAGATGCTTGAATGATAATTTGAACGAAGCCAAACACCGGCTGTTGGCTTTTGTAAGATTCTTGCAATGGTTTTTATCATGGTAACACAAAAGAATGAACAAGTCCAACACTTAAGTTGTAAATCTGAAGGAGACTGAAAACTGTTAACTTAGAACTAAAGACTTGTGTATTTGGTACACTACATTAAAACACCGTCGGAGTAAAAATACATTTCCAAATGCAATCGTTGAAAAAAGTTTCAACAAAAAAGAGCTTTAAAGGACCCTTTTTTTTCAAGTGTCCAGGCTTTGAGCAGGACTTTAAAATTTTTTAAAGAACTGCCTGGCCGATCACTTTTTGCTCCCATTGATCACCAAACCAGCCACGTCAAAGTCCCAGATTTTTGTGGATACAATAGTTTGTCATTTCATGAAAGTAAGGTGAGTTCATCTTCCTTAAACAGCCGGAACATCTATCAACAATTCAAAAATATAAAAATTGTTTTTTTTAAATACATTGCTTGCACTATTTGCAGTCTACACGACAATTTTAACAAATTACTGTACATATGCATACTTGAGCATCACTAGTAATCAAAAAAATTGGCATGTCGATTATTTACTAGTCACACACTTACAGTAAATAAAATATTTCGATATCTTGTGATTTAAAAGCTTGAAATTTTTTTGAATTGGTTTGAATTTTTTTAAACTGTCGACTTTTCAATACCTTTCACACTAGTTTTCCGGTTCTTTGAGCAAAGCAGATAGATCAAAAAAAAGGCTTCTACGGCAAAGAAGTTGATAATGAACTACACGAGAATTCAGATAAGTAATTGACTTGAAACTCATAGATCATTCATTTGCCGTTGAGTGATTTATTTTGTTTGAATCGTAAGGCATCAGGTAAAAAAAAAAAAACGGTACGGTATTTTTAAAAACATTTTTAAGTTTGATGACTAATTTATTACACATCTATTTAAGTTTGAAAAAGCTTCCTGACAGTGTTTTTTTTGGAATGGGGATAAATTGATGCCAAAAAAAGGTACCGCAATTCTGGTACTAAATCTAGCAAACACTTATCTGTGAGCACAAAAAACAAACAATCTCTCCTTCATTTCTTTCCTGAATTTTCAAGAAAGTGTGGAGTAGAAAAAAATGGGGGTTTGGTTGGAAACAACAAGGCTCAATGTTTCAATATGTAAGAATCACGTTCCCAATAAGTTTTCAAATGAGAACCGGAAAAAACCAAATTTGACAAAGGAAACAAAAATAAATGAGCTGGAGCTTCATTCATTCCGTGATTATCAAAAAAAAAATTTCAAGCACCGGCCGGTCAGCGTTACTGATCAGTTTCTTAAGTATAAACCCCCAAAAAAGCTTGAATTTTTGGAAATTAAGAAAGCCGATCAACGAAATTGTCAAGGTGACTGTAAATGCAGGTAACTCATTAAACACTATACACCATCAAAAAATTTTTGTAGAACGTAAAACAATTCAAAGTCTTTTCCTTTCTTATACCGTAAATAGCTTAAACACTTAATTTTTGAGTGTTTTAAAATTAGTGTTTTAAGATATTCTTGGTAGCACGTGGATCAATCGACGAAGAATTCGGCGCCATCAAAGACTTTTTATTTTTGAAAAGCGTACTGAATCCACTATACTATCTTAATGATACAAAGAATTTCATATCATGAATTTTCTTTGTATACTATTGTTTTAATTATGTCTTTGTTTTATGATGTTATTAAAAATTTATTAAATTTCAAAAATTTCTTGTTATTTGTTAACCTGAGATAATTTTTAAATGTAGATAACGACTCCTGACATACTTGAATTGAGAAATAAAACTTTCATAGTATTTACGACAGTCTATTGGATGTTTACGAATTGAGCTTTTTAAGCCTGTAACCTCCAAATTCTCAACCGAACTAACTAAACCTTAAAAAAAAACCTTTTTTGCTATCCGGAAAAAATAAAAAACTAATTCAAATATCATTCATTACAATCAAACAAAAAAAAAAAAAAAAAAACAGCTGTTATAACATCATCCAAACAAAAAAAAAAAAAAAAAAGGCCAACCCAGTGCTGACTCGTGCACCATTTTTAAAGTAGTAGTGGTTTCAGACTTGATCAGAAACGACTGGAGAATCAGATTTGGTTTCTTCAATAACATCTTCCTTATGATCAAACTCAGCATTTTTCTTTTCTTCCAATAGTTCGTGACGGGTAGCTGGAGTTGGTGGTACCCAATTAGCAGTTCTCCAAGCAGGAACTTTAGCGTCCCACATTAGAGAGATTTCTTCAAGTGTTTTACCATTAGTTTCGGGGAACATGAAATAAACATGCACGGTCATGGCTGCGCAGAAGACGAGGAATATAATATAAGTGCGCCAGGTAATGTTCTTAAATGCAGTGGGAACAAACATGGCTAAAGCAAAATTAAAGATCCAGTTAGCTCCTGTGCAAATACCGTTTGCAACACCACGTTGCGAAGTAGGAAAAATCTCAGAGCAGACAAGCCAAACAGCAGGACCCCAAGTAGCAGCAAAGGAAGCAACAAACAAATATGAAACAGCAATAACGCTTCTAGAAGCAGCCTTATTTTCAACAGTAATGCGGATCATCTCATCATCGGGAATATCAGTGAGGGGAATAGAGTAGATGCCTAGCAAACAAGACATACAAAGCAACCAAATCATCATTAAAATAGAGCCGGTAATTAAAACTTTACGACGGCCCCATTTGTCAATGAACAAAAGAGGAGGGAATGTCATGGCCATGTTAATTACGTACTGAATAGCTGAAGAAATCAACAGATTATTTCCTTCATATCCAGCCATTTTAAACATGTAAACAATGTAATACATCATAACGTTGATACCAGTGAGCTGCTGCCACACTTGAGCAGAAATACCAATAAAAGTTCTAGAAATATTATTCCGGTTGAAAAGATCGAGAATAGTAATGTCAGCGTTGTCCTTTTCAATTTCAACAGATTCACGGATCTCTTCGATTTCAAGGGCAACATCAGGGTCGTTAAGATCGCCTTTAGCTTGAACCATGGAAATGACATGTACTGCTTCCTCCCATCTGCCTTTGCTTGCAAGCCAACGAGGCGACTCAGCAAGAATAAATGTACCACAAAATAGAACTAGGCCAGGAAGAATCATCAAACCCCAGGCAAGGCGGAAAGAAGCTGTAGAGTCAATAAAAGAACAACCATAGCCAATGAAAAACATAATCATGATACCCCAGGTGTTAGCCCACTGGAAGATGCCTCCAAGACGACCACGGATTCGTTTGGGAGAAAGCTCAGAGATGTAGACTGGAACCGTTGAAGATGCAAAACCAATTCCAAAACCAGAGATTAGACGACCTGCAATTAGTTGGCCAATATTTTGAGCAGAACACTGGATAACGCACCCAATCATCCAAAAAATGGAAGCCAACTGGATGGTAAATTTTCTACCCCATCGGTCAACGAAATAGCCACAGGCGCACGAAGCAAGAAACGAACCACCAGCCATAGATGCGGTGATACCACCTTGCGTGGTAGAATTTGGATGATGAAAGTATTCGAGGTAATGTTTTTGGTCGACAAAGGCTGAAACTGAGGCAGTGTCGAAACCAAACAGCATACCACCAATAGTGGAGATGGAAGCTAGAACATAAGGGTTATAAACAGTGTATCCCATAATGATTTAATGTATGAAATAAGAATAGAAAAAAAAGTTGTTGATCAGAATAGAAAAGGCATGAAAAGGAAATTAGCCAGCGTTTTATAAGTTTTCATAAGTAGTATAAACGGAAAAATATTGGATTAAAAAATTAGGCTCTAATAAGCATAAAGTTGTCTCACCACAGAAACTTTAAAATCACAAAAGCTTAATATCCCCAAAGTTAAAAAAAAAAAACCAAGTAACATTTTCTGGGGAAGAAGGACTATCACAATTTAGCAAAGGGTTTAGAAAATAAAATTGTGCATTTGGAAAATGCGGAGTCACTATAGCTAGATGAGTTATTCTTAGGCTAAACTCCAGACTTTGCAATTGATCTTCTCCCCCGCAAAAATAAAAACGAAACTGCGCAACGAAACGTTTTTTTTTTCTTTCATGCTGAGATGCCCGACTGGCGCACAACAGTCGGACTCAAGTGTGACCTCTAGAATTGACAGGTTACAGTTCCAAATTAGGAAGACGTGAGCGTGGACAAAACTCCCAGCCATATAAAATCCGAAAGTTGCAGCATAGCACGTTTTAGTAACAAAACCTTGAGGCTGAATCGGGAACACTGCAGGGCCAGTAACACGTTAAGTATGAGTTGACATTGTACTTATTCGAGAATTCAGGTTGTTGATTTTGTTTGACAATCTGGGGTAGCTATGTTTCATGGGCCAAATGAAAATTTATGGCTAATCTAGATAATTTACAAGGCACCTAAACAGCGCGTCCCTAGCAATGAACAGTTTTATTTATTATTTCAAGCACCATAATAATGACTGAAGACGTTGATGCCACGACGTGGTTGCAGCAATACTAAAGAAAACAAAAAAGAAGGGAAAAAAACAACAACACTGAAACACCAAGTACAACAAGTCTACCCAACACAACTAAACCTTGATATTATCAGGTCCGGCATTGGCTAAATACCCGCCAGTTAATTTTGATTTTTTGGTTTAAATGAAATTTCAAAATATTAAATGATTGTGTTGAGACCGAATTCCCCAGTAGATGGCCCACAATGATGTCAGTGATGGAAAACAAAGAATTTTGAACTACTTCAAGTCTTTAGCATTTCCCCAAAACAAGTCTGTAAACAAACCAGCGGGAAACTGGCAAAGAATATATTATTGAAATTGACTGAAAGCTATAAAGACTTGAGCACGCAAGTCATGATGGATACGCCTATTGGTCTCTGACGAAAATAAACCCAACTCCAAAATTTGCATGCAAGGGACAACGAGCAACACTTTTTCTTTCCCCAAAAATCCACTGTTTCTTTGTAGACAGACTAATAAAAAAAACCGCAGTTGCTCCGGTAGCGGTGGCCACTGCAGTTGAAAGAAGATAAAAATCCAAAAACAAAAAGACGGAAATTCGGAAATTTTTCACAGTGAAACCCGCACAACACACTACAAAAATGAAAAGCATCTTCAGCTTATTTCAAATCAAAAAAAAAAATTTTGACAAAGAAAAGAGTTTAACAACTTTTTTAAAAAAAAATTGCGGCGGCATTTGTTTGTACATTCTCAGTCAATTTGGCTTGCACCAAAAAAAATCAAAAAAAAAGGTACCTTCGGGTACTGTACAGTCAAACCTTAGCTAAAAGTAACTCCGGCGTAATCTTCCGCCAAATACAACTTTCTAACATGTCCAAACGAAATTCCCTTACAAACTTTTACAAACCCCCGCTAATTACTTAAAATTATTATTTCTCCTCTCATACAAGATTACTTGAAAAGGCAAAAAAACCAAAGGCTTTGGTTGGCATTTTCTATATTCACTCCTACCACGAAAGATAACTGTCATGATCGAACAAGCTGTAATTAAAACGTTTCATCAATCCGTCATTTGTGCTTGACATAAGTTGATCCCTTACTTCGCTAGTCTTAATTTGCAAAATATTTAAACAAATTTTTAGCAATAAGATAAATACCGCTGCGGCCTTACAGAATATTTTTAAAAAGAATGATAGAAGGGGCACAGTTAAAGATTATTAGCAAATAAAAGAATTGAATACCAGCCTCTTAAAAATTTTTAAGCAGCCTAGTAAAAGAGGTTTTTGCTTTTAAAATGGTAACAGAACTTGATTATGGCTACTATCTAAAAGCTATAATGACGGTTTAAATTAAAATTTATTGCCCCTCAAAACTCTGGTAGCAAAATAAGGCTTTTTAACTGGCTACAGTCAACTTCGACGAAATCACAAAGATCAATTGGTTACTGAATTCTGCTGAAAAAAAATTACTATCTGTGTAAAATCTATTTTGCTCAATTGAGTGCCAAAAGTGCTGACAACCTGATAAAACTGATGAGGCTTTAATTTTTATTTGATTTAATTGTTTTTCAAATGAGACTTACAGTTTTTTGGAGATGAAATCCATTGAAATACGACAATCTAGAGAAAAAAATAGCAATTCTAAGGAGCTTTTACAAAATAAGTCAATGATGGTAAATCAAACGTTGCATAGATTATACTAGGCTAAAATCCAGACTTTTAATTAAAAAAATTGGTTTTTTTGTTCTGTTGAACAATTCACTTTGATCCAGACAAAATATTTGCTTATAAAGAGGTTTTTTGTACTGTGAAATCCAAGATTTTGAAACTTTTTTTTTCCGTGAGTCAAACCTAAACTAAACCCTTACCATCAGTTCCCAAATTTCAAAAAAAAAAAAAAGCTAGGAGTAGCAAATCTTTGCACTTTCAAGTGTATTAAAAGTAAATTGAATTACGTTTAAATTTTTTTTAGAAATTAGCATTAAAAAAGGCGGGACTGTTTTCTGGGGTGCTTGTGCTTTCTCTGTGTCGGCATCGGTTTCTCCAATTCATACAAGTTGTGGTTGATGAAGACCAAAAAAATTTAGTATGTGTTCAAAAAACTTTTATAAAATTTGTTGTTTCACCTTTTTTTTTTTGCACAATAGGATGGTGGACTTTATAGTCGGTTCGACTGTAGAAGAATCGAACCTTTAAAGAAATTATAAAGGTTTTGTTTTGGGTTTTAAAAATAAAATGCAAATTTCTTGATCCGTGGGCGCAGAAATATGGGGAGACTGTAATTTTTTCCATAAAATCCCATGGCAAGAAAATCAGTTGAGTTTGCCCAAGGTATGTTGGTGAAGCGCGCGGCGCGCAGCTGTTAGATTTTTTCTATTTTCAAAACTGACAATGGTTGAACCGATCCCAGGCATTCAGTCATATAAAAGAGATAGTTTTTAGTTGTTTTTTTTTTTCAGTTCAAATGAAAAATTTCTGTTTTATCAGGCATTTGGTTGTGCTATATAACAATCTTGTAAAAGCAAAAAGATCCAGCCTGAAAAATAGGCTACGCTGCCCACGCAAATTACTTGAAAGTATCAAACATTTTCTGTGACGTTATATAACTGCTGTACTGAGTATCGAAAACCGAGGTTTTGCCGGTGTAGAAAGTGCTCTTGCATTTCTCTTGAAACTAAATGGTGTTGGGCATAATTCTTTTTTTTTTTTTGACTGATTATTTTTTGAGTTTGTTAGTACGTAGTTGCCTCAAAAAAAAACTAAGTTTGGATAGCTGTTAGCAAAAAAACTTGTGAACCTCTTAAAAGGCAAAGGGAAAAAAAAAGAAATTACGCGGATAAATTGACCTTAGAAAACTAACTTTAATTCAAATTCCTGACAAAGCCCGGATCTTGGTAAGCTTGGTAAGCTACAGCTAACAGACTAAGTTTGTCCAAAAGTTTTTTGCTCATGATTGAAAGATGGTACCGAGAGTTGCGCTGATCGGCCTTTTACTAGGCTACACATTTGTTAGTTAGACGCTCTGAATGGTATCGCTGATGGTTTCTCGGCTTGATAACAAATTGCGAGATTTAGATACGGTGATACTTGTTAATACAAGTAGCTTGAAAAAGTTTAAATAAAAAGGAGGCTGCGGAGCTACAAGTACGCTAAAAGTCAACATCTGTTTTTTGCAATGATATGGTTTTTCTAAAATACAAGATATACATGCTTGATAGAGTAGAGTGTTAAGTTTTGTCAATACAAATTGCAAAAGTTTGCGCATTAAGTGTATTTACCATGCACTTCTCTTAAAAATTACTTGAAATTCATATAGTTCTGTATTGGTTGAGCTACAATGATTTAATTCAAAGTGTTTTTTTTACGCATTCAAGCCTGAAAAAGTTTTTTAAATGCGGACTTTAATTCGTGTTTTCGCTAAATAAATAAATTAAAAGGTAGTAGGTACTAAATAGATTTGTTCTTAAATTGTACAACCTTCTTTTAGAATAAGCTATATCTGACTTGTATGTGTACATGCATGACCAAATTTTTAGAGCTCTCAGGTTCTATTGCCGTTTACAGAACTATTGGTCTTTTTTATCAATCATTCGAAGCCCCAGGATTTTGTGTCACACGCTCTTAAAACTATGACGACATTTTTTTTAAATTTCAGCTGGTCTACACTTTTAATGAATGAAAAAAAATTTTATCTTAGGCTGAAAAACTATGAACAGACATAGTATTTTTCAAAATCGCCTTTTTTCTTAAGAAACAAAAAAATCCAGGAAATTTAAAAAAAACCGAGTGTACTTTTCAATACAGCATTTAATTTGGCATTTATGACACTGCTAGTAGTGCTTGAGTTCTACTTAAAACACCTAAATATGAATTTTTAAAACAAAATAGAGATTTCTAGACACAAATTAAGTATTTCAATCATTGCTCTGGCGGTCGTTTTAAAAAAATGGTGGTCAATTTTCTTTTTATGAGCTTGAAACTAAAAAAGAATAAATAATCTAAAAAGAATTCGCAAGATAAACTTATTTAGTCTATTATTTCAAAAAAAAAAAAAAGTTTTAGAACTTTTTATGTACTTAGATTTTTCAGTTCTTTCATTTTTTCTGTGAAGTTGAGGTAGTTAAATGGCTGCCATATTTTCTTGAAGTTTTGAAAGCCTAGCATTTGTGCGTCTGGCTTTGAACACAAAACCATTTAAAGTTGTGGTCAGTATAAGGCAAAACGTGTTTGCTCACAACAAACCAAATTTTGAAATTCGACTAATCAAGGAGTGGTTAGAAAACGTTTTTATTTCGAAATAGATGCACTGAATGTCAAAAAAAAAACCATTTCACTAATACACTAGATTCTTTCTATAATCAGTAGGCACAAAAATCTAAAAATCTTACAATGAAGTCACAGATATAATTTAGAAAATTTATAGTGTTTTTCAAGATAGCACAGGAAATTATTGTGACTCAAACTCCAAAAGTTTCAACTCTCAAAAACGTTGAGTATTTTACAGATATGTATTTTTGCTTTGAAAATCACTACAGTACATTTCATTTTGTTAACAGAAATAAAGACTAAAATTTTAGTTGAGTTAATGTAATTTGAATTGATCGCCAAACCTCGTTTCAAAATCTAAAAATAGTACTTAAAACCTAGTTTCTCTACAAATTCTTTAATAGTAAGTTATAAGTCAAAAATCAAGGCATTAAATAAATTTTTTTTTTTGTGAAGGCTGCACCGTTTGTAATATTCCATTTCAATTGCTTTGATAGCGCCAACTTACTAATTAAAAATGATTTTATAAATTAGTTAATTGTAAGTTGTTATAAAAATGTTTTTTCTAAAACGAAATTTTTTGAAAGTGTTATGTCAAAATTGGGCGCTCTGCGGTATGTTGGTAGATGTGAGTTTTTATATTGTTTTTTTTTTTAACCGAAAACTACAAAAAAAAATAGAGGTAATCGATTTTAAAACTATTAGTCTTAAGAATTGCGCTTTTGTCAAGCATAAATTAAAAAAAAAATTGTGCTTTTTTTCCTCCTCTTTTCTTTATTGCAATCAAGAACTAGAATGTTTTTTGATGCTTTTTAGTAAAGAAAAACTTGTTAAGTGGCCGGCCATCAAAGTAAGTAAGACTACTCTTTTAATTTAATTGTGCGTGATAAAAATCATTAACTACAAATGTTTAATAAATAGGGCAGACCCTAAAGATTTGATGCACAAGCTTTTTTCTTTTTTTAATTTTTTTTTTTTTTTTTTTTTGGAGATGTTAGATTTCTTCAGGGTCCAGAATGGTAGAAAACACAGACCGAGGACTGCCTCAATGCCACTGATTAGATTTGTCCATTAGTCGGACCTTTTGAACAGATTTCAGAGTTTCCCAAAAGCAACATGCATTTTAAAAAATTGAAATTGGCACACCCGTTATAAATTTAATTTTATTTATTAACTGATAAAAGCTATAGCAATTTTCCGTCAGCGTTTGCCGTAGACTCTTGGTGTTTTAAAAATGTTACTGTTTGGTACTGACGGCGGAAAACAAAGCATTTTTAGATGTTATGCCGATGTACCAAAACGTTAATATAAACTTCTTTGCCCATCAAAACATTTTCCCAATGCGTGTGAAATTATTTTTAAATGAAAAATTATTTTATTCCTTTTGAAAAAAAACATTCTAATAGTATAAGCTATAGTAGACGTCAAACAATTATCTTTTTTGTTCCTGTTATGATAATAAGAGAAATCATGCATGGGTTGATAGTACCTCAATCCAGACTTAGCCAAAGTTAGCATAAATTACAAGGGATTAACGTAATTTAAAAAAGATTAATACAGAAATTTAATAAATTTTACTAAATTTTAATTCCCACTTTTTTGTGTTTTCTGTGCTTTATGTATTTTATTTTTCCTTCTTTCCAATTCACCACCATTCCACAGATTCTTTTAACACATCAACCACCATCTCTCTAGTTAATAAAATCCACAATTCTACGTCATAGACTCTACTTGAGTTGATATTGTACTATCGCAATTGACTCAATTGACATCTTCTACGTTTAGATTCAATTGGTGCATCATCTGTGTTTTATTTATTCATCTATTTATATATTTGACATCATCATGCCTGTCAATCCAACAGCTCGTGGTTCCACACAGCCACATAACAGCAGCCCTAGCTCCACTTCTAGCCCACCCCCGGGCCAACAAAAGTCGCTAATGAGCCCTGTGCCATCCGCTCCTGCGCTTTTATCTAAAGATCTATCACCTAGTTCTCGTAGTCAAAGCAGTGATTCCTCAGGCAATCCATCTAGGCGCAATTACAACCAGGACGGATACAACCGCTATGCTAATAATAACACCACCCGTCACAACAATAACTACCAAAACTACAATGGATACAACAATGGCTATAACGGCTACAACAACAATGGCTACAAGCAAAATAATTATGTGAGTATTAAGATTTTTTCTGATTCTACATGGTCGGCATTGAAGTTTTTTGCCACCACTCTTGCGCACTGAAAAAAATTTACAAGCTGTCTTGCCTATTGAAAAAAAATTTCAAGCTGCTAACTTTATAAAAGAAGAATAGAGGTAACCAGAATCAGCAACACAATTCCAAGCAATTCAACAAAAATGGTCCTGAGATCAATTATTACCCTCCACATCAGTACTACGTGCAAGCTATTTCGCCTATTGTTCAGTCTGCTCCACTATATTACCCCTATACCTTGCCCTCACATTCACAAATTCTCTACAAGCCGCGTCATCACAGACCAATCACTCTTGTCAATCCAGAAACCAAAATGCCGGTGTTACCGGCTCAGGACACCAGCAATACCAACCTTGGAAGCCCGCAAAAATCAAATGCCAGCCCCACGCTAAAAGAGCGCAACAACCCAGCGCCTATCAAGACTTCCCCAAACACAGAAGCACAGCAAAAAGCAAAACGCAGCTTTATGGAGCAAATAACCGCCAAGGCGTTAGCCGCGCAACAGGAGAGTAAAGCAGATGACGTCGAATCGGACCAGCTTAGTGACGAAAATACAAGCAAGAAGAAAGAAGAAGTCATAATTGAAGAACCTTCACTTGCTGAAGAATCGCACAATATCGATAACGGAATAGCTAAAGCACGTTTGGCTGAAGAACTTAGTGTGGCTGAAGCGGCTTGCGTTGCTGAAAAATTACGTTTGGCTGAAGAAGCCCAGATTGCAGAAAAAGCACGTTTAGCTGAAGAAGCCCAGATTGCAGAAAAAGCACGTTTAGCTGAAGAATCTAGAATTGCCGATGAAACACGTTTGGCTGAAGAAGCACAGATTGCAGAAGAATCTCGTTTGGCAGAAGAATCTCGAATTGCAGAAGAATCACGTTTGGCAGAAGAATCTCGAATTGCAGAAGAATCACGTTTGGCTGAAGAATCACGTCTGGCTGAAGAATCTCGAATTGCAGAAGAATCACGTTTGGCTGAAGCAGCCCGAGCTGCAGAAGAACGTTTGGCTGAAGAAACAAAAATTGCTGAAAAAGCTCGTTTAGCTGATGCTGCCAAAAAATTAGAAAATAAGCGCGTGGAACAAGAGCGTCTTGAAAAAGAACGTCAGGAAATGTTGCAAAAGATTGTGCACAAAGCTAATGAAACGACACTAGAATCTAAGCAAGACTCTTGCAATCTTAAAAAGTATGCCAACCTCAATGAGACAATTGACTCTACAGTGGAGTCTCTTAACCATACCATCCAGTCTTCAATCACTTCTCAGCATTGTATCACTACGGCCAAGCGCCTCACCGCTTCCGAAATACTAGCTCTTAAATACCCTAAGGGCATTAAACCAAATTCTATCGTCAACAAAAACAATGCACTTGTGTATACTATCAAATTTTTAAAACAGTTTTCTTCTGTTGTAACCTTCCCTCCAAAAGAAAAATGGGCGGATTATCGTGCAATCGTCCCTACAGAAGCCTTTGAGCCTCAAAGAAGCCACTTCAACAGACAGAGCAACCGCAGCAACGCACCTCAAAGCATGGGCTATTTTACACCTAACTTCAGCAGCAATGTCCGTATTAACAATAGCGGCAACTTTCAAAATTTGTCAACCAATATGAACCGCGTGTCGTCTCGATCCAACTTCAATGTAACCTCATTTAGCTCTATGCGCAGCGGTCAGCAGAGTTTGCAACGCCGCAGTGGAAACAACTATTTTGATGGCCCACCAGGGGCAAAATTCACGTCGCTACAAAATATCAATTCTTTTACTATGGCATCAACACCTGAACCAGTTCCTGCGCAAGCGCCTCTAAAGCGCACTTCAAACGCATGGACACCCAAAATAAAATCTAAAGTAACTGAAACTGTTGGCGGTTTATTAACAGAGGAAGCAATAATTCGCAAGTCCAAGTCTTTGTTGAATAAAATGACTGCTGAAAACTTCGATGTCATTTCAGACCAGCTGTTGGAAATCGGCAAACAGTCAGAAAAAGAAACAACAGGCTTAGCTCTGCGCATTGTTGTTAACCAAACGTTTGACAAAGCCACTGATGAGGCACATTGGTCAGCCGTTTATGCTAAATTTTGTTTCAAACTTGTGCAAACTGTTAGCCCAGAGATTCAGCAAGAGGGTCTTCTAAATAAGGCCGGTGAGCCAATCAAAGGTTTTTTTCTGGTCAGACACTATTTGTTCAGCAAGTGTCAAAGTGAATTTGAAAAAGGCTGGAAAGACAAGCTTCCTACCAACAAAGATGGCACTATTGTGGAAGCTGTAATGATGTCGGACGAGTACTACAAGATCGTGGCTGCAAAACGCCGTGGCCTGGGTCTCGTCAGATTCATTGGTGAGCTATACATATTGAAACTTCTTTCCTCAAATATTATCAAGGCGTGTTTTTCTCGTCTTTTAACTGATCCTGAGAACGAAAACAAAATACCGTCTGAAGAGGAGATTGAGTCAGCATGCAAATTGATGATCACTGTTGGTCCTACATTTGATGACGAGGTTAAGCAAAAACGCGAAGATTTCTTAAAAACTACCATGGAGCGATTCGCAAAAATTGCAACTGATAAATCTTTGTCGAGTCGGTTCCGATTCATGATTCTTGATGTGATCAGCATGTATAAGAGTGGTTGGACTAAAGCAAAAAAGAATGACGGACCTAAATCAATTGCTGAGATCCATGAGGAAGAACGAAAGGCCAAAGCGGCAGCATCAGCTGCAATGTCTCATGGCCACCGTGATCATCGTGGTGGTAACCATCACACTGGAAGTGGTTTTGGTAGTCGCAGTAATAGCAGTCGCAAATCTAGCATGGATACGATTAGTCCTAATGACATCAACAAGCTACGCAAATTTCATGCTCCTGGTTTGAACGGAAGTCCTGGCAGTCGTGATAGTTTATCACCTTCAGCTAGCAGCAGCAGTGGTGGACAGAGTCTAGCTTGGAACAACAGTCCTAGCAGAGGTAGCAGGCGCAGCACATCGCTGGCATCGTCTTCATTGGGCAATGGCAACAACGTTGGCAGCAGCAACAGCAGCAATGCTAATAATAGGAGTAACAAGACTACTACAAATAATGGCAGCGGGCTTGCCAGCAGACAGCCGTCTTCACATGGAAGCAACTCCTTTGCAGCCCTTGCCAATGACGACTAGTAAGCAAAACAGGTGTATAGCATGCGGGTTTACATGTGTGTGTGCGTTTGTCTTGTTTATTATTCTCTTGCGAGTGTCACTGCGGCTGAAGCCCCTGACTCTCTTCATTGTTTTGCTGTATGATAGATTATTTATGCTTTCCGTAACTAATTCTTTTTATACTTATTCATTTTATAAAGATTCAACCAGATTTGCATTACCAATGAAAAATTGTTTTTTTTTTTTTTTTTTAGACTAGTGTACAGAGTGTAATTTCCAAAGTGTACAAGTGTTTAATTGGTGTAACTGCGCGACGCAGTTTTATATTCAATTTCACGTCAACGGTCTACAATCTGGGCAAAAGAAAGAAATAAAAAAAGAGAAAGAAAAAAGACCCTTTTGTCTGTTGTAATTTCATAAAAAAATTTATTACTATTTAGTTTTATGTTTATGGACACATAAAATTTACTCGACAATTACTCGCTTTAAAAAAAAGGGGTAAATTTTTGTTTGGTGCTGCTACAAAAACTGGCTCCGTCGCCTAGGCCGAGTGTTGATCATTCACAAGCTCGTTTACACTAACCTTCAAGTTGTTACCTAGACTTTGACTTGTGAGGCAGACTGGTCGGTTATCGTAAATAGTTTGGGCATCCAAAGTTTTGTCAGCAGCAGCGGTAACACCAATAAGCTTAAAACCAGCAGACGAGTCCAGTGCGCAAACAGCCTGACTGGGGTTGCTAACCACTGTGGCAGCTTTGAGCTTTTTGGCAAAACGTCGACCGTAGTGAATTCTATGCCTTTTCCTGTCTTCGATTAGGTCGTCATTTTCAAACACACCTTTTGTATTAGTAGCCTTTGCTTGAGTTTTACTAACAAGCGACTTGCTTTGAGGATCTTCCACGTCACTTTCTGAGTCACTATTCTCGTCCTCTTCGTCAAAGGACACTAAGGGTTGATCGAAAATGGGAATTTTATTAACTCCTAGTGTAGAGGTGTCAGCAAGCACATTGATGGAAGACGTGGATGGTTTACTAGTTACTGCTATTCGCACATGTGGACCCAGCTGATCTGCGAATGTCAGCCTGTCCTTGTCTTCATCATATGCCGATGTCGAAGCAGCCATGTTAGCTGCAACAGCTGTTGGCATCGTGGCAGCAGCAGTAGACGCTGACATCAAATCAGCCGGGTTGTTATGATGACGTAGCCATTTGCTTGTTTTGAGCTGACCTGAGCGCTTACACTTTGGTTGTGGCTTTGTAGATTGGTCCGCAAAATCACTTAAGGGCTTTTTAGTCGCATCTTTCAAGTTTGCGCTAAGAGGAACAGGTGCAACAGCAAGAAGATCACGAGGGGGGAGCTCTGGAGGCTGAGAAATTTTCTTGATCTCAGATCTAGAAGCAGTTGTGATTGTTGCATTCACTACACTAGCCGCTGTAGTGGCAGTCAGATTGTTGTAGGGTGGCCCACTAGCAACAGTACTCAGATCCATAATGTTCTGAGATCCGTGAACACCGCTGACCACTCTATACAACAACGAAATGTGGCGTGAGGAGAGAATATGCTTACCGAATACTCGTGGAAGCCGGTTTAGTTTGTCAAGACTTGTTTTACGGACATTCTCTTCAACTAGCTTTTTTTTCCAGTTGTCACGCTCGTTAACTGCTATATTTGTTAGTACATATCATTTCACACCAACATGCTAATTAATAACACGTACTCTCAAAACTCGAAGTGCTCAAACTAGACGCACGCAACCGAGGCATTGCTGATGGCAAGAAAACGTCAGCTTGCGGTGTGGGCATCTCGTTGTTGCCCATCTTCACCACGACGTTGCGCAGCGACACCGTCTCGCCGGCCCAAAACTGCGCACGCAAATGGTTCAGCTCTCTTTTGCGCAAAAATTGCGTTTCAAACAAACGAGTGCCCTCATCATGCTTTTGTTGGCTTGCAGGGGCTCTACATTCTGGAATAGAATTTCCTTGGCCTGTGGGTGCCGCAGCCGTTGAAGCCCATTTTTCGCGTTTTTTCGCAAATAAATTCTTCTGCATAAATGCGGCAGCCGAATGGAAAAGAATCAGCAAAAAGTCAAGCGGTATCAAAATAGCCGAATGCACTACTGCTAAAACGCAAATCACCAAATCACGCGCCATAAATATTAGCTTTGCAGCTATCGTGTAGCCAAACCGCACAGCCGCGTTGGCAAAATCTAGCAAAACTAGTTTTGTTTTAGATGCCACTCGTGGTAGTTTTTGGTGTGCGGAGTTGCCGCTGATCGGGAGCTTCAGAGGTTTACTCTTTTTCTCAGAAATTTCTGGTACTGTGGATGCCATGGGTGTTGCCATGTTGTATGTATTTCTTTATGTTTATTGTGGTCTATAGGATGAGCATGAAGGAAACAGAAAGGCTTCAAACATGGCTATCTTTTATACCTGGATAGTTGATATCACACAGAGCATGTTCAAAAGAAAGCTTTATGGCTTGTTAGTTTTTGTTTTTATTTTGTTTCTTCTTGATGGTAGTGAAGCCACAATGCTTTTGACATGGCTTGAAGTTACTATATAAAACAGAGTGATTTAGACAACAACAACAACAACAACAACAACAACAACAACAACATCAACAACAACAACAA
>JAKVQX010000042.1:0-46108 GCA_030463015.1 Geotrichum citri-aurantii
TGAATCTCGTGTTTTTTTTTTTTTTTTTTTTCTTTTTAATTCTTTCTCCTTTTTAAATCTTTTCATTCTATTTTTTTTTTAGGATCTCTAGTTTTTTGACACAGAGCTGTATTTGAATTTGACGACTGTTACTTCTCTCTTAGATCCGAAAGAAAACCATAAACAACGACAACAATGACAAAATTACCAGCAATTAAGAAAAAAAAAAATAGGCATGTAGAATTAGACACAATATGTAATACCATAATACATTCAATTGCATCCTCCCTCAATTGGACAAACACCCGTAAACGCATTATTTTCTGCCTGTCGTAGAACCGCGCTTTGACGCATTAAATGGCAGCTCCGCCGGCGTGCGGGATCCGCTACAACCACCGCCAGTACCTCCTCCTCCTGTACGGCCAAATTTGGACTTGCCCGCAGCAGCCGTACTCAGAATCGTGCGCATGCCCTGGCGGACGGCGCCGCCCGCGCCACCCGACCCCGCCGATGGCGGTCTCGCACCGCCGTACTGCTGTTTGCTTGGCCCCGCGGACTTACCAGAGTTGCTCGCCCTATCACCCTCCTTGGGCGCATTGCTTCTAGGGTTGCGCGGCGACAGCCCCGAGATGTTGCCAATGATGCCGCTGCTCGTGGCGTCTGTCGTCCCCGTCTTTTGGTCAGAGTGCTGCTGTGGTTGCAGCTTCATGTCGCACAGCGACCGTGACAGTGCGTTATTACGCACGTCCTGGTGCTTTTGCTGCACTGCGTGAAATTTTTTCATAAGATCGGGCCACTTAACATCGTAAAACGAGAGCGGTGTGTTGTTGTGGTTGTTCGTGTTGATGCTGGATGAGTAGCGGCTCACGTAGCCGCCTCCGACACCCGTGGAGCCGGCACCACTTCCCGCGCCGTTGCCAGCGGAGCCCCCGCCGCTGCCCGACGTAGAGCTCACGCCACTGCCACCAGAACCGGCCGAGCCCGAGCTGAAATTGCCTCTCTGCTGCAGATGGTGTGGCGGCGGGACATGTATGTAGCCAATAGACGACACACTGTTCAACCGATTTCGGAGCGTTGCAAATGCTGACGACTGCGGTAGCAGCATGAGAATTCCGTAAAGGCATTTGTACAAATATGGGTATTTTTCAGGTTCCAACAATTGCAGCCGCAAATGCGTGAACACGGGCGATTCAAGTAGCTGGACAAGCTTGTCAATTTGAATCAACAGAGGAACCGTGATTTCAAACTCCACTATAGTCTGAAGCAATAAGAAAGCATGCTCGTAGGCCTGTGACAAAAGACACAAGGATAATGCAGCTGAGGGGTTGTGACACCATGATCTAAACAAAGCCGTGAAAAATGAAACCCCTTCTTTGTTGTTAAGTGATCGTAACCGCATTCGCAATTGCGATAGCTCGGGCGCAGTTATTAAAATGTTACTCAGGTTTTGGACCATAATGCCAGCAAATTCGAGATCCTCGTCTTCGCGTTCCAGAATTTCTGCCAGGGTCCAGTAGATCCTTTCTGGCTTTAAGCTAATGCACAGCTGCCGAATAATAAGATTACCTCTTGTTTCAAGTAAGCGTCTATCAGTTGAGAACAGATTTAGCAAATTGATCATAAATACTGTAAAATACTCATCATCCGAGTTGAATGATATCTGCGCCAAAAGTTGCAGATCTCTAGTTATGACTTGCTCAGACGGATCTGACAGAGTTTTGAGCAGCGCTGGGAAAGTACCATCATTAATTGCCAGAATCCTTTTGGGAACCTTGCGATGCAGCCTGATTAACCAGTCCAGCGCTGCTACTCTTGTTTCTTCCTTTTCATCCAAAAAATGCAGTGTTAGCGCATTGACTGTCGCAGAGTAGTTAAGTTTGCCCTTTCCGCTTTTATCAGCGTCATTATCGAGATTATCAGGACCATCATTGTTACTGGAAATAAAAAATTTAGTCTTTTCAGTCGGTTTGTTTTCCTCGGAATCTTCATTGTCAGGAAGAGATAAAATCAAATTCAGCATCTTCTTATTGACTCGCTCGGCAGCCTTGCGTAGCTCATCGTCATCATGCGCCATTGTAGGAAGCAGAACAGACAAAAATCTTGGGCCGTACGGCAAAATACTTAGAGGAGACAGATCCAAGAAAGTATCAATCCAGTTAAGAACAACCAACTGAATCTCTTCCACAGATGAGTCGAGATGAGAAATGAGAATCTCGATAATCTTTTCAAAGTCAATAAAAACATCTTGACCAGGAATGTAGAGGCCTTCGTTTTCATCATCTTCATCACTCTCAACGGCTTCATCATTATGATCATCCAAACCATCTTCGTCGCCATCATCGTTATTTGCAGCGCCGTTGCCAATTTCCTCTTCATCATCCCGCTGGTTGCCAGCATCTACTTCGTTGTCGTTATCATCATTATCGCCATCGTCTGTTTCGATATCTGCCTCAGCTTCTGCCTCATCCACAAGAACGTCATTAGGCTCACGACTCTTGAACTCCCTAACAGCAGTAGTAGCAACTACATCGTTCTTAAGTTCAGGCTCTTTTGTTTTTTCGGCCGTCAGAGCCGACACATCTTTTAAACTAGCTTCGGCCATAGCATTTTGAGCATCCAAATTATTGAAAGTAGACGACTTGCGTGAGTGTTGTTGGTTCTTCTCCGCCTTCTTTCCCTTTCGCTTAAAGGACCGATTCGAAAAACTACTGCTTTTCCTGCGCACCCTCGTTGTACCCGAAGTGTTCTGAGATACTGATGTGTTTCCATCTTCGTTGGTTGAAAATTGGGATGTTGTAGTCGTCTCCGTCAAATTATTGTGTTCCTGGATTGCTCGCTTGATGTCTGTGATTTTTTTAATCTCCAACAGAAATGTGTCCAAACAGCCATGCGTGTCGACACGGACACTTGTAATGGGGTCGTTCAAAAAGTTAATTAGGCCACCAAGGAAAGAGGGCAGGTAAGAAACAAGCTCAAGATCAGGAATAGAATCAAGAAGTACAATCCAAGACACGAGAAACGTACGCGCATCACCATTGACGGCGTAGATGCGCTCAGCTAAGAGTGGAATGAACTTGGCAAGCGAAAAAGTCGGCAGCCGTTGCGCTGGCTCATTCGCTATGATCGGCATGCGGGGATCACTGCTCTCTACTTGAGCCGGAATTACTTCTGGAGGGCCGTCGTGGATAATGGAAACATATGTGGCCGCTTTTTCTGAAACAATATCTTTAATGAGACGGTTGAGCAAGTCGGCACCGTTTTGAACCGAAGTGTCAGAGTCTGTTGAAAGTTTCAACAGAGCATCAAACAATTCATTGAAGTAAACCAAGATTTCGCCCTTGGCTACTTTAGAAATATTGTACATGCTCTCACAGGCATAGTATCGAACCCGAGCATCCTGATCGCCAAAGCACGCAAGCACAGGGTGAACGATATCATCCAGATACTGAACGACTTCAGCCTGACCCAGGGCAATGGCCGCTGCTGCCAGGCCAATTAGGCCTCCATTACGAGCATTAGGCTTGTGAATAGCATATGCAAAGTCGCGGCAGAGTTGGTCAATAATGGCTCGAATATTTTCTCTGTCTCCATCCTGAAGGTAGCCTCTGATGACAGACTCGAGCTCAACAGCTGCTGACTTTCGTTTTTCATAAAGACGGTCTTCAAGACCTCTTTGGATGTCCTTATCTATTTAAAAAAAAAAAAAGAAAAGCAGCAACAACATCAATTTTTTAAGTTCTATTTTAGCAATGGTCTCTCTTTAAAGAATAATTGACTTGAGTTCGCTTACCCATTGACTTGTCTTGTTAAATGCTTGACAAGATATAAAGAAAAGGTTTTCAAAAAAAAATTAAAAAGTCTCTGAAAAAAAGCTAAAATGAGCTTCAACAACTTTTTTTTTCCCCTTATTATAATTGCACTTTTTAAAGCTCAAAGATGTTGAAGATAGATGGAAAGAATTGACAATTCTTAAATGTTTTTTTTTAATATAATGACTTTGGAAATAATGACAAAGTTGAAGTCAGAAGGGAAACATCTTTTTTTTTTTTGGGAGACCCAAAAGATTCAAAGTCTGAAATTTTTAAAAAAAAGAAAAAAAAAAGAAAAACCATTCTGTTTAATCTTTACCCTAAACCTTTTTTCACAGCCGCACATTTTGAGCTAATCTTAGGTAAGCCTTGTGGGTTTCCTTTCGCACAAACTTCAGCAACGCTTGAATAAAAATTCTAGTTCTCTTTGAAATTGATATTTCGTCGTTATTCTTCCTCATTTACATTTGATCTGAACTGAATTTCTCAATAAAGAACACAAACGTTACAAAATTTTTAAATGTCAAACAACTGGACAAAAGATGTTAGTGTACAACTAAATGGGTCTACTTTAAGAGTATGTGTTAAGAATAATTTCCTAGAAGAAAAAAAATTGATGGAGATAATCTCAGAGTTATTTTAAATATACAGTTGTTTTCATTTTTTCAGTTTTATTAATTTTTTTTTTAAAAATACAGGACTTCCAAGCGGCCCAGGACGCGTTTGCTGAACAGGAGTACAACAGCAAGGGACTTCAAAAGGTTAGAACACACTGATAATCAACCACTTTTTATTTACTAAATTTTTTTTTTCTAATACTTGCTACTTCCATACTAACACTTTGTGTTCAGACACTAGAGTCACTGTTTCTGACGTCTAACAAACTGAGATTAAAGTGAGTGAACTTATGTATAATATAACTTTCCTCTCGTTCCGTATTTTACAAAAGTTTCTAACCATAGACAGGACGGAGTCGGTTAAACTATCTCTTCAGCACGTCGCACCACGCACAGAGGGTTCATTGAGCCAAATTGTCACGAAACCAGATAAATAACCTTTTTAATTTGATTGCTTTTTTTGGAAATGTGAATGATGACAATTATGGAGTAAAATACAAAAAGTTTGAAATAAATTTATATATAGATGAATGGTTGGTGACAAGTCATTCAGGTTCCCTTTTCATTTTTAATCGCTGACTAGTCTTTGCGAGGCGGTGGAGGAGGGCGGGACAGACCACCTGGTGGAGGCGGAGGAGGTCTAGCACCAGGTGGTGGTGGCGGAGGAGGAAGATGGAATTGTCCGCCAGGAGGAGGTGGTGGCCCCGCGCTACGGCCAATATTAGAAGGAGGAGGTGGAGGATAAGGAGAGAAATTGGAATGACTGGGACTATTTCTAGGACCTGGAGAAAAGCTTTGCGAACCGGCCTGCGAGCCAGGGTTATAAGGACTACTGGGCCCAGAATTTGAGATTCGTTGGTTGTTACTACTATAATCGTTGCTTCCATTATCGTAGTTATTGTTACGACCACCATTATGAAAGGGGTATCTACCTCCTTGATTGTAGTCTCCTTTTCTTTCATAATGGTCGTTTTTGTTGTTATTATTGTTGAATCCACCATTATAGTTTCGTTGAGCATCGCCACGACGATGGTCACCGCCGTTGTTACGACCATGACTATGAAGATCATTGTTTCTGCGGCCAGAGTTGGGATGGCGACGAGGAGCTTCATCAATTTGCTCCTTCACTGATGCAATGAGATCCAAACACATCTCTTTAGCCCTATGAAGCTCCTCAATGTGAGGAGTTAGCAAATGCAAGTACATGGGAATGTCTTCCTCAAAACCTGTGTTTCTGTCAAGGAACCCAGAACCGCGACCTTTGATCTGGACCCTGCAACCAGTCTCAGTTTGAATATGCTTAACGTTTTGACCGCCAGGACCAACAATGAATCCACGCACTTGGAATGGAGGGTACTGGTCTAAACCGATTTGAATCTTTTCCTCAAGCCTGTTTGGTCGGCGTTGCTGGTCCTCTGGAGGCGGAGCATCTTTTGTCTCGTTTTCGTTCTCTGCCTGATCCCGTCGCCTAAACCTTCGCTCGTCAACTAAACTGCCCATGTCCTTGGCAATGAGCTCGTTAATTTGCTCAATGGCTTTGTCCAGACTTTCTTGATTATCAGCTTCGACAAAAAGATGTAATGAAGGCGCATGCTCAGTAGCAATAGACTTATCGGGGTAGTATCTGCCGCGGGTAAAGATGTTGGCACCGGTCTCGTCTCTGATTTTGAATTGCGTTTCAGTTTTCGTCAGCAAGTACTTGTTTCGAAGGTCATTGATATCTACTTTTGTAGTAAACGCATTGATGTGAGCCGCTTTAGTGTTGAGGTTCGTCGTGGTAGATTGGCCCGAGTCGGCAGTCTGAGGTTGTGGGGCAGAAACTTCCGGCGATGCTGACCGTTTCGGTTCGACGCCAACCAAACCTTGTGCCGCCAATTGAGCGTTAATTTTCGCTGCAGCTGCAATTGCCAGCGCTACCGGGTCAGTAGGTTTCGATTCAGGTTCAGGAACAGAAGCTGGTTTGTCGTTGGAGTCGGGGTGTGTATGGGAAGAGGAAGAATTGGCTGATCGGTCTCTGCCGTTTCTGTCCCGATCGCTGTGACGGTCTCTGTCACGACTTCTGCGGTAACTGCTGCGTTCTCTGTCGCGTTTCCCATCGCGTTCTTTATCTCTGATCCTGTCGTAGTCTCTATCACTGTCTCTGCTGCGGTATCGATCTCTTTCATAATCCCTGCCGTGGTCTCTGTCGCGGTCTCTGTCGCGGTCTCTGTCGCGGTCTCTATCGCGGTCTCTTTCGCGATCACGACTTTCTCGGTTTTTGTGACGGCTACTACTACTGCTGACACTACTATGGCGATGCCGACTGCTCTCTCGACCGTGACTTCGGTGGTCCAAGTGTCGAGAACCTTCTACTTTGCTGCTGTTAGCGCTACTGCTGCGCAGAGTGGGGCTTCTTGAGCGCTCTTCATATCGTTCGTCCCATTTCCTTCGGCTCTGGTCCATTGTTAATATAAATATATATAAAAAAGATCTAATAACAAAAGGAGGTATTAAAACAAAAAAAAATCAATAAGTTGATGCTCTCGTTCTTATTTCTTTCTTTTCCTTTTTTAATGAAATGACTTTAATTGAACAATGCAGTTAAAATAGCTTGTAAATTGATCTCTTTTGAATGCTTGTGGTGATGAAAAGAATACGAAAGAAAAAAAAAAAAAGGGAAAAAAAAACAAAACAAATTTGCTGGGACTTTTAAGTTATATTTTTGTTTCACGCGAAACACCCGCCGACATTTTTCAAAAAAATCACCGACTTTAGTTTTTTCCAGGGTAAGGCAAAGTCACATGATAGACCGGTTTGGGCCACCTTTACATAGTTAGAATTAAATTAGACAAAAAAAAAAAAAAACACCCTGACAGTCTGAAATCTTTCTTAATTGCCTAGAAATCATACTGTTCTAGTTTTATTACATACCAAGACGCGATGCCTGATATAACCAATTTATATTTTGAAACTGCTCGCAGTTTTCAAGAAAAGTCAAAAAAGAAGGGCACGCAGCTTTATGTGCCACACAAGTCGGACGTGTTTACTCGAGAGTGCTTGAAAGTTGTAAGTAAAAAAACCCGGTTGGAACAAGTACCGAACAGGTCTTTACCTCACTACTAACGCAATTGCTCTTTATTTATCTTTTTTTCTTTGTCAGAACGATTCTATCAGCGAGCTTTCTTTATACCTGGAACGGATCAGAGCATCATATCTATCACTAGGAAAGCGAGTAGTAAACCATGGCCATAGCAATTTGAATCAGCCGTTGACCGATAAGCAGCGTGATGATATTGACTACGAAACTAAAATGATTATACAACAGACCATGATGCGTATCAGATCGCTAGAAGATCTTGAAAGGGAGAGACTAAACAAAGAGGCTAAGAACGCTGGCGGAATTTCCTCGTTTTTTGTTGACATGAAACAGGAGGAGATGAAAAAGACGACAACGTTGCATCGCGCGGGCGTGTTATGGTTCCTTAACGGCAGGCTGAAACAAGTGTCTGATAGACACTCTGCACAGCAAGAAATAAGACTTAGCCGCCAGGTTGAAAAATCCAAGAGCATGCTGCACAATGTTGATGAAGATGATGCGTTGAGTGCTCTGCGTGACTTCAAGCCTAAAAAACCGTCGACCGCAAATCACTACACTGAACAAGAACTGCCAGAAATCTTGAAAAACTTGACGCCGCAACAGATCACTCAGCTTGAGACAGAAAACAATGAGCTTTTAGACGAGCTTGAACTATCTCTAAACAAAGCCAAATCCGCCGAGAAGTCTCTTTACGAAATTTCCCAGATCCAGTCCCAGTTGGCAACGCATTTATCAACCCAAAATGAAATGATTGAGAGCTTACTGGATGATGCTTTCCAGGTCCATGATGATGTCAGTCGAGGTAACCAGCAGTTGGAAAGCGCACAGACGCGAAACAGAAGAACTTCCAAGATCATTATTTCACTGTCGATATTTTTTGCCTTTATACTTTTGTTCTTTGACGCAATCACATCATAACCAATCAATTTTTGTGTACTGAAAAAATAATATTAATAGTAAATTTATGAATTATAAATACAGTCTCCAACCGTTAATTATCCTGCTCACTGTTCTTCTCAAGTGATGATGCCTTTTTCTTAGGATATACAAGAGAATCAACGACACAGGCGCCGATTGTAGTACCACCTTGTCTAATAATAACTCTACCGAGTTCCTTAGAATCTTTGAAGCACTCGATAGGCAGGGGACCCTCATCAAGTGTGATTTCCACACTGGCAGCTTGTCCACTTGAAACAAAACGGGGCTTGACCTTGATAACAGTGCCGTCAGATTTACTAACGGTTGCCAAAAGCTTACTGATAGTAGCGGGCGTATTGATGCGGCCTCGGTGAAACATTACTCTAGTTCCTTTAAGTACTGGACGGCTGAGATCAAATGCAACAAAAGTCGCTCTGAACTTTTGCACAACAGGCACCGGCGCACTAGGGGGACACAAAATGTCTGAAGTGTGAATATCCTCGGGGTTTTCGCAGCCAACGACTCCGGCCTCGATAATGTCACCGGCTCTGGCCCAGGCACAAGATACATCATTAGCTTTCAACGACTTGATCTTAAGAACCAGGTTTTTGGGCACAACGAGCGCTGTATCACCCACTTGGACGGCACCAGCTTCAATACGGCCTCTCACATGTACAGCTGAGCTATGCGAGGGGCTAAAAGAATCAAAAACAGTGACTCGGAAGGGAAGACTATCGTCCTTTTCTTTGATTTGTTTAGACTCAAGTATAGAAAGCAGAGTAGGACCATCGTACCACGCCAGTTCATTTCGGCTTAGATTGACCACATTGGTGCCATTAAGACCACTACAGGGGACATATGAGACATCGCTGGCCTTGAAACCAATCGTCTCAAAGAAAGAATCAAGATCCGCTTTAATCTTGTAGTATCTGCCTTCTGCCTCAAAAGCACTCCTGCTCTCAACTGTATCTAATTTGTTAATGGCAACAACCAAATGAGAAACACCCATACTTCTGACGAGAATTGCATGCTCCTTGGTCTGACCGTCGAGAAAGAAACCAGACTCAAAAGCACCAGTAGAAGAATCAACTACCAAGACTGCAATATCAGCTTGGGCGGAACCAGCAATCATATTGGGAACAAAGTCGCGGTGACCGGGGGCGTCAAGAATCGTAAATCTAGTAGAATCTGTTTCGAATGATCTCATGCAAATGTCCATAGTGACGCCTCTTTGCCTTTCCTCTTCAGTCTGATCTAAAACCCAGGCAAGATGGAACGAGCCTTTGCCAGCGTTTTCACTTTCCCTTTTGTACTGGTCGATGAGACGTTTATCAACTGCACCCACATCGTATAAGAGTCGACCCATTAGGGTACTTTTACCAGCATCAACATGGCCGATGACAACAAAGTTGATCTTAGGCTTAAGCTTGCCCTGTTTAATCTCTTCACGCAAATCCAGGATAGGTTTGAGAGATGGCAAAGGTACATTCTTCGGGGTGCTTGGCTTTGCGGGCTTGTTGATGTCAAGATTGGCAAGACCAGACTCCAGCTTTTCCTTTGCAAGCTGCTCTTTCTTTTTGGCTTCTTCGGCTCTTTTAGCAGCAGCTGCTGCCTTTTGTTGTTTTGCAGCCTGTTCTTTATCAAACTTCTTTGTAAGATAGCTGGCAGTCATGTCGATATCATAGTCATTGTAGCGAAGAGACTCAATGATCTCTTCATCAGGAATCTTGCGTTTGCCCAGCAACTCCTTCACATCAGCCACATCGGCCATGGTTTGCTCTATAAACCTGCGTCAGCACGTATGCGCGACAATAATAGAGGGGAAAAAAAAAAACTTACCGTAATCATCTTCGTTTTCTTCGTAGTACTCATCAGAGTAGCCTTCGTTTTCATAATCAACGAGATCTGGAAAACTGAGTTAGCCAATTTATTCACAAGAAAATTTGACGGTGTGCAGCTTACCGTCATTATCGTAGCGAGACATTCTTTGCAAACAGTGTGGCCTAGATAAAGGTGAAAAACAAAAAGACTTGGTGAGAAACTCGTTCTTAAAGATGAATAGTTTTGGAAAAAAAAAAAAATTAAAAATTAAAAATAAAATCGGTAGATTTAAATTTTTCTTTAACAGAAAGCAGAAAAGCCAGAAAATTAGAAAATGTGAAAAAAAACTTGCCAGACAAAAACATTAACCTGAACGTCAATTTGATTTGAAAAAAAAAAGTTGCTGAAACACGGCGATTGTGACTAATAGTGGTACCTACGTTTATGGTTGATCAAGATATTAAAGAAAATTCTAGTGGCATTAATACAATACAGATAAAAGAATGATTAAAACTACAACTACGGAAAAAGTATTTACAAATAAACGAAAAGCAGTTACTCGAAAATAACGTTATCAATGAGACGAGTCACAGTGTTTTGCTTGTTCGGCACACGAACTGCGGCCGACAAAATAGCACCTTCACCCGGTGTCACAGCGTCCAGTTCCATAAGGGTCGTTTTGTCAGCAAGAGAAATGTACTCGATTTCCATAAAAAAGCCCGCGGGGTTGGGCTTTGAAAATGGTTCCAAAACAGTGTTAATGGCTTTGAGAATGTCGTCCCTCTGATGCACGCCCGACTTGTAGAGCTTTTCGCCAGTGCTAAGTGCTTCAAACAAAACACGTGAGCTTTCCCTGCCATCCAAGCTTAGGTATGTGTTTCTGGAACTCATAGCCAGTTGGTTTTCTTCTCTAACAATAGGGACAACACGAATCTCAATGGGCATCAGCAAATCTCTAACCATGCGCTTAACAACCAGAACCTGCTGAATATCTTTTTGGCCAAAATAGGCATGCTCGGGTCCGACAGCGTTGAGCAGCTTGGTAACCACAGTTGCAACGCCTCTGAAAAACTGGGGCCGGCTGGCTCCTTCCAGCTGCTCACTAAGGCCCTTGACTTCGACAAAAGCACCGACTTGTTTTGACACATCGAGAGTAATTCCAGAGGGATACATGTCTGATACAGAAGGCAGAAACACTATAATGGGTGAGTGTGAGTTGACCTGCGAAAGCTTTTGTATATCTTCGTCAAGTGTTCTGGGGTACGAATCGAGGTCTTCATGAGGAGCAAACTGTGACGGGTTAACAAAAATCGAAACGACGGTACTATCGTTTTCCCGGATCGAGTTCTCAACGAGAGTAATGTGTCCTTGGTGTAATGCGCCCATAGTGGGAACAAAGCCAACGATCTTTCCGCTGAGCAGCTGATCTCTTCTCCAAGCACGAAGCTCCTTGATAGTTTTAATAGTCTTCACTTCTGTCGAGGCAGTCATTTTATGCACGATGTGAGTGTAAGGGTGATGCAAATTTTTAGTTTCTCAAATTGTATGGTTTTTTTTTTTTTTTTTTTTGATTTCAAGACAGATCAAACTAGAAAAAGAAGAAGAAGATGGAGAAAATGAGGATTTTTTTTTCAACTAAAAACCGTTAAGTTTTTTTTTATTTTCAAGCTCAGCCGACATGTGTGCGTATGACGTAAAATCTGACAAAATATAAAAGCCGCATGATTTTATTAAAAGAGAAATGACTTAAATTAGTCATTCAACTACATGAAACTATTGCAAGGAGCTGCTACATCTGTGATTTGCAGTTTTAACAAAGAGTGGGTTGGTCACTTTAAGACTTGATTATATTATTCATTTGACTCAGTCTTTATGATATTGAATCTCTTTTGATCAATTTATACAATTCTAAATATTTTAAGTGCAGCAAAATGAAAACAAAAATACCAGTACATTGAACAAAATACCAAGCCTATAACTCAAACCAGGCATTGAAAATGTAAATCTGTATGTGTACACATGCTTTAGTGTTGATTAATTTTTTGAAAAAAAAAAATTCTGAAAAAGACCTCGGTAGTTCAATTTTTGTTTTTTTCAAATTTGACTATTTAGATTTGAAAACAACTTTAAATAATCAAACATTTAAAGTGATCGTGGATGTTTGCTATTGTAATAAACATGAAACGTGCTACTATTATAAACATGAAAAATGATACTTGCAAATAGCAAGGCTATCAAAGGATTTTTCGAGATAGGAATTTCTATAATCTTAAATTATGAAAAAACAAGTTGTTCAAATAGTTAAACAAAAAAGATAACACTAATTTGGTATCTTTCAGAATGACCTCGCAAAGTTGAAAGTTTACTTTACGACCATGAAATCTCTGGTCAGTTACAACAACTAGCATCCAAAAACGTTGTTACTGAATATTAAATATTAGCCAGAAAGAATCAAGCGTCACAAATACAAGAGAAATTTAGGAGACGTACAAAATACTAAGAAAAGGTTTAAATAAAACAACTTAATAATTACAATGTTCAAGCTTTTATCTGAACCCTTATTTGGACCAAAAAAATTTGAAAAGCTGACTTTGCTTTACAAAGATAAACTGATAACATCAGTTTGATACAAGTTATCAATAACATCACGGTTAGTTTAGAACTGGGCCATAATAGGGAATAAGTTGATTGGTTTGCTGAGCAAATTTTTGCAACCAAAATGAAAGTATATAAAAGTCTCCGAATAACTATAGATTGTACAAAAAATGACACTTCAGGGTACAAAGGAGAGTTTTAAAAATGCATATACTTTTTTTTTTGTTGACCAAATAAACTGGTAGATAAGTTGACAAAAACCACTTTTTAATAAGATCAGAAAACATGAGATAGTTACAAAATGGATCATTTCTAGAGGTCTCTATTGTGCGCCTGATGCTTGCTAATGAGTTGATTCCCGAAAGCGTATCTATTTACATAGTCTTGTCACTAGAAACCTTTAACGTGTCTCAACGTCTCCAACTGTTTGATACGTCAAAAGATGTCCTCAAAATATGTGCTGACTGCAACAAACATGACAGTTGAAATTTAAAAAAACTATTTTGCAGTCTCAAACCAAATTTATGGAAACTGGGTAATCTTGAGATCTGCAAATACAAGTAAAAGTAACAAGTGATCAATATCAAGAAGATTCTGACTTTTATGTCAGATGAATAACTGAGAAGAGAACACCATTGATTAATTCTAAATGATTAAAAACATAAACAGCATGATAAGCTAATTCATATTAGCACCATCTCTGGCTAGTAAACCATGCAATTGAATGTCACTCGTAATTAAAAAAAATACAAACTCAGGGGACGAGTCAGCCAAGGCTCTAAATGAGATAGCTGAATGCATGCTGAGTCAGCTTCCACTGATAGAAAAAAATCCAACAAAAAATACTCTCATTAAACTTCAGTTATTAAAATACTGAAATTAATAGATTCACAATGGGCAAATGATACCTGAGCTCGTCGGTTCAGCACCTTTACAATGTCAGTATGTTATGAAACAATGATGGCAGTCACCAAAGACCGTATTGTCTTAAGTCAAGTTTCTAAAAACCTTCAAACAATAAGCTTTGGGACCATGGTTTATTTTGTTCTTGGGAAAAAAAAAATTTTTTTATCAATTCTTTTTTTTTCTTCTTTTTCATCCGTACCCATCACAACAAATCTCACCCAACCATCAACTATGGCTAACTCTACGACTGCCCCGGAGTCTCTTGTGAAATCTCCCGAGGTTCTTGCCTTGGTATACAAATACTTATCGAGCAACGGTTTTAGCAAGGCTGCCAAGCAATTCCAGAAGGAGGCTGACGTCAAAGACACTGACAGTAAAGCCGACAGTACCATTCCTCCTTTGGAAGCTATCTTCTACCTATACAAGAATGGCAAGCTGAACGCGACTGAAACTGTTGAGTCTTCTGAAACAGCTGGCTCCGACTCTAGTAGTGATTCTTCTTCTTCTTCTGACTCCGACTCTTCTGACTCCGATTCTTCTGATTCTGATTCTTCTGATTCCGACTCTGATTCCGACTCTGATTCTGAGGATGAAAAGGAAACTAAAAAGGAAGCTAAGAAGGATGTAAAGGAAGCCAAGAAGGACGAGAAGAAGGCTAAGGAAGCTGAGTCTTCATCATCTGATTCTTCTTCTGACTCTAGCGACTCTAGCGACTCTGATTCAAGCGATTCCGACTCTGACTCTGATTCTGATTCTGAGGACGAAAAGGAAACTAAGAAGGTCGAAAAGAAATCTACGAAGGACGAAAAGGAACCTAAGAAAGACACTAAGGAAACTAAGAAGGACGAGAAAAAGGCTAAGGAAGCCGAGTCTTCATCATCTGATTCTTCTTCTGACTCTAGCGACTCTAGTGACTCTAGTGACTCTGATTCAAGCGACTCCGACTCTGATTCTGATTCTGAGGACGAAAAGAAATCCAAGAAGGACGAAAAGGAACCTAAGAAGGACACAAAGGAAACTAAGAAGGATGAGAAGAAGACTGAGAAAGCCAAGTCTTCTTCGAGCTCTTCATCTTCTAGCTCTTCGTCTTCTAGTTCTTCATCTTCTTCGTCTTCCGATTCTAGCGATTCTAGTGATTCCAGCGATTCGGACTCTGATTCTTCATCATCTTCCGACTCATCATCATCATCTTCTGATTCGTCTGATTCTTCTGACTCCTCTGACTCCTCTGACTCTGATTCTTCCGATTCCGACTCTTCCGATGATGAAAAGAAGAAGGACAACAAAAAGGCTGCTTCCCCTGTCAAGAGAAAGGCTGAAGAAGAGGCTGCTCCTGCGGAAGACAACAAGCGTGCTAAGGTTGACAGCGACAGCGCTCTTCTGTCCTCTGCTCCTCAAAACAACAGAAAGGGTCCTAGAGACTACTTCTCTCGCATTGACCGTAGCAAGATTTCTTTTGCCGATCCCACTCTGAGAGACAACACCTATCATGGCGCCGCCGGTACTTGGGGCGAGAAGGCAAATGACAAGCTCAGCCGTGTGAGAGGAAAGGACTTTACCAAAAACAAGAACAAGATGAAGAAGGGTAGCTACCGTGGTGGCACCATTACTATGGCTAGTGGTAGTTTCAAGTTCACCGATTAGAATGTGAAATAATGGTAGATTGGTTAATTTTTAAAAAAAAAACTAGATCAATGTTGGGAATTGACTGTACAACCCTATGTTTGTGCATGTGAGATATTTTATAAATTATTTTGGTAATCATTTTTTTTTTCTTTTTGTTACTTTTGTTGAATAAAAAAAGCAGAGTGTTTTTTTTCTTGAAATGCTTTTTAAAAGACTTGATTTGCAAAACCTTTGATTTTTAAGATTTTAACGGTAAAAATAAATTTAAAACATGCTTTTCAAATGCCTTAACACACTTGTAAGACAATGCTCGAAAAAAAAAAAGAAAGAAAAATCATCCAGAACATCTCATTTTGATTGTCCAAGAACACTCATTTGCGAAAACGCACAATTGATCTTCACAACATCTTTTAATCATTTCACAATCAGCAGTATTAAATGATAAAACTGGCACTGGTTTTGCTTACAAGTTGAATGTGTAACACAAAAATAAATACTTATAAAACCGTACACAAAAGCAAAATACATGTTCTCTGAAATTAGGTTTCAACTGATCCTTCTATAGATAACTGATCTCAAGTCTGGCGCACATGCTTTTTTTTTTTTCCAGCTTGAAAACGCATTTTTTTTCATTTATTTATTCATTTGTATTCAAATAAAAAGTCTAAGCAGACAGTTTAATAGGAAGAAAATTCATTTTACTTGCTGTTTGGTAAAGCTTGAAACCAGCATATTGAATAAACTTTTGAGATGGTTGTTTTTTGGTGACCACAAACTCTGGGCAACTAAGATCTTGGAGAACTGTACAGTGATACCTCGTTATAAGAACTGATATGAGCCAAATGGTTTTTAGTTCCTATATCAAGGAGTTCTTTCAGCAGACTATGTAACATCATTGGTCTTATTACATACTTTTTAAACCAATTAAAGCTACGGTTAAAATAAATGAAATGATTTTTATTCATTGATTGCCATGAATAAATCAAGAAATAGCACAAAGGGTGAGTGTGGTCAAGGAAAGAATACAAATTACTGAAATTCAAGTCGTATAAACACTCAAAATCTATGGTAAAAGTTCATTGTTCTTAAGACTAATAAAATTTCATTTAAGTTGTTTCACTCTCTCGCTAATTCATTTAATTTTGCTGGTGCGGCTGTTGCAACTCAATATCTTCATTCAATCAAGATGACTATGAAAACAGCAACTTTAATAATTTCAGCTTGAACAAACCAGTTAAAACTTTCTTCTATCATCTTGAGTGGTAATTACTGTTATAAAATCTAGTTTTCTGTGAGCCAATTCCAATTTTTTTTCAATTTTTTAAAAAATACAAAATGTTTAGTCGAAATTCTCTGTTCAAAATTTGAATATATTTCAGAATTGAGGGTTGTGGTACTAGCAACCCAAAAACAAAATGTAAAGTGTAATTACAAGCTGAAAACTTGTATGGGATCCTTTTGCTCAAAATTGCTAGTTTTCATTAAATTTTAAGCAATTTTTTTATCAAGTTACAGTTTTCAAGACAGCTTGATGATGAATTGATGGTCGCATAGTTGTAGTTTAGAATTTTTTGAAACCTACATATGTTCGAAGTTTTTTTTTTTTTAAAAAAATTGGATGTTTTAAATTATGCAGTTATATTCGTTATACGTACTTATGATTGGTTTTTGTGAGAAAAAAAATGGCTTAGTTGTGATTACTGGTTGAGTTTAGGACGAGGTGTTTGTGGTTTATAATTTGCGAGTTTGATGTTATCGTCCTCGAAATCCGATCCATCAGAAGTTGTGAACCCTGGAGTGGTCATCTCGTCTGACGAAATGATGGGACTCCTAATCCGTTCTCTATAGATAGTGTTTGTGTTATACCTTTTAAAGTCGTCGTCACCTCTTCTGTTTTGACGAGACCGAGACCGTGATAAATTATCTCTGAATAGTAGGCCAGATGAATTACCTCCTTCACCCATTGTACCGTCATCGCTTTCATCTTCCTCCGCGTTCTCTCTGTGGTTGATATTACTGTTCTCTGTTGATAAACCGTAATTATCTTCCCAATCGTTATCACGTAAAAAATCCTCAGAAGAGTTGTTACTTTTGAATTTTCTGTCATTGGATAAAGAGGCCTTGACGCGCATCGGAAGCTGATTGCGCTCTATAATATGTTTTGCCACGATAAAAACGCCAGCAGCGGCGAGTCCTGCGACGCCACCAAACATGACAGCATACATGAAACCCATTTTTGACCAGTAAGCAATAGTAAAAACTGAAAGATTTGTCAAAAACTTGAAAAGAATTAAAAAGAGATTTCTGAAGTAAAAAAACCTTTTTTTTCTGCGTCTCTTTTAAAAAATAAAAATAAAAGAAGCAAAACTGTTAGAAGAGAAGAAATGATTATTCAAATTGTTTTCACCTGGCAAGGTGATAGTGGATGGGAGCAGAAAAACAGAGCTCATTAACCCCGTTTGCTAAAGGTTGCTGTTGTGGTGAGAAGTTGCACGTGATATTTAATTTAAATGTATTAATTTAATTTTTATAATGTAAGTCTTATGTCTAATGTTTTAATTTTAACCATAGTTTTTATGACAAGGCATTGAGATTTCCATTGTATCACATGACCTATAAGCCTTCTTATTTGACGTTGAATGGCTATGAACGTTTTTCTGCTTGAAAATTCCCAATTTTTTATTCATACACTTTCTTTATTTCTTTTATGTTGTTGGCTTTCAATTATAATCATTATTTTTAAATTTTTTTTTTTTTAATTTGCTTTTTCTTCAACTTTTTTTTTTTCTTTCTCTTAACACCTTTCCATTTCAATTGCTTTTTTTTTTTTTTTTAAATCTTCTTTGACATTTTGTTAACACCTTGATTGACATCATTCAGTCGACATCAATTCTCTCATCCTGAAACCCACCAACGAAGAGAATAGGATGAGCGCAACTGGTATGGTTTTTAATCAATCGCCTTTCCCCATACCTTCTTTTATTAATAACAAGTACTTTTTTTAGATGCTCCAGAAATTCGTCTTACAGACGAAGAAAAATCGTATTATGGTCAATTGTTCAGACAAGCTGACCCTCAGTCTACCCAAAACGTATCCGGTGCTGTTGCCAGCACACTTTTCATGAAGTCAGGTCTATCTCCGTTTGTCCTCAGCGAAATTTGGCAGCTAGCTGACCCAAAGAACCAGGGCTTTCTAGACCAAAAGGGCTTCTCAGTGGCTTTAAGACTTATAGGCCACATTCAAAATGGACAGGCATTGGCTCCCAACCTCGGTGATATACGTAAGTCGCCAGCTCATTACTTGTCAGGCATGTGTATCTACACACAAACCACTAACTTCAATGTATTTTTTTGTTTTTTTTAGCTGGACCTTTACCCAAATTTGAAGGAATTTCGATACAACCCCAATCTCAGCCTAAGGCTCCGTCTAATCCCCAGTCTCCTGTGATGCCACCTCAGTCTCCCCTTTCTTTTAACCAGATTCCACCCATTTCACTACAAGAAAAAGCAAACTACGCACAGCTGTTCAATAGAAGCGCACCAAGTGGCATTCTTGAAGGCGGTGCCGCTCGCGACATCTTTCTCAAGCTCGGCTTACCCAACGAGACTTTAATTCAAATTTGGAATCTTGTCGACACTCAACGTCGAGGTAAATTGGAGCTCAAAGAATTTGTTCTTGCACTTCACTTAATTCGCTCAATTACAAAAGGATCTCTTAAGCAGCTGCCTTCTAGCATTCCGCCCGGCTTGCTCAACTCCTTTAATGAACTTGCACGCTCGTCTAGCGTCTCTTCGAATAGCTCATCCCGGCACTCTCAACAGCCTGCCCCGCGTCAGTCTGCAACACCCCCTGTTCTTCAAGCTGTCTCCAAGTCAGCCGAGTGGGTAATCCCGCCTTTAGATAAAGCTAAATTTGACTCATACTTCGAAAATCTTGACAAGTCCAAGGTTGGTGTCGTTGGTGCCGCTGAAGTTGTACCTTTCTTAATGACCTCGAACCTGTCTGAGGAAGTGTTGGCACAAATCTGGGATCTCGCCGACACTCATCGCTCTGGCAAGTTTACCAAAGCAGAGTTTGCCATTGCTATGTTTTTGGTCCAGCAGAAGCTTCAAGGCCGAGAGTTGCCAGCCACCTTACCACCTTCGCTACTCTCGCCAGTCTCGGCTCCTTCCCAACAGCAAAAGCAACATCATCAGCGCGCTGTATCGACAAGCAGTAGCCCCGCTCCTCCTAGCTCCATGAACGACCTGCTTTCTCTCGGAAACGCTCTAGCTTCACCGACACAGACTTCGCCAACTACTAGTTTCCCACCTTCGTCTAGCGCTCGGCCTTTTGTCCCCACTTCTCATTTTGGTCAGGCTATTTCTAAGGAAAAGGCTGATGGTTCAATTGGATCTCCCAGTACCTCAGTTCCTCCTCCTGTAGTTTCTCGTGTTGCGTCTCCTCCAAATAACAGATTGTCAACACCTCCAGTTGCCAGTAGTGTTCCATCTATAGCTTCTGTCAGTGCGTCTGCTAGTCTTCCTCCTGTTCCGGCACACTCTTTTGGTACTGCCTCTAACTATTACTCTGCTCCTGTTGCCGCTGCTGCTCCTGTTGCCCCTGCTGCTCCTGCATCTCGTGCCATTTCAGCAGTTCCTGCTGCTGCCGTTGGCGCTGCAGCTGGCTTAGCTGGCTCTGCCCTTGTGGGTGCTATTTCCTCTTTTGGTTCTCATGGCCACCAGACAGATTCTTCTTTGAGAGATGTCGATAACCAAATCAAAAATGTCAATGGCCAAGTCACCTCGATTTCTAACAATAACAGTCAGTTAAGTAATCAAGTCGATACTATTTCAGCTCAGCTTGCTCAAAGCAACGAAAAACTTGAGTACTCTCAATCTGAGTTAAAACGTGTCAGTGCTCTCAAGGATACCTTACAAGCAAAACTTGCGTCTACCCAAGCCGAATTTGAGACTGACTCTAAAAAGCTTAGTGAACTTCAGGCAACTCTTCTGCAGACTCAAAGCGAATTTGATTCCTTGTCAGCCAACTATACTGAGTTGCAGGGTTCTCATGAGTCACTTAAAAGTCAAATTGTCGATGCAGCCACCAAACTTGAGCAGGAGAAGCAACAAAATGCTGAGTTGGATGAACAAATTGAAGATGTTCAAGCTGAGCTTGAGACGCTTGAAGAGGAGTTTGATACGTTGGACAAGGACTCTAGGCAACAAAGTGGCTTGCTTGCTATCAACAAGAAAAAGTTCACTGCCCTGGAAGCCCAGAAGGAGGAGCTCACTGCTAAATTGACTGAACTTCAAACTGAGCTGGAAACCACCAAAACTCAACTTGTAGACGTGGAAGGAACTCATACGACTCTTAATACTGAAACTGAAGAATTGACCTCCAAGGTTGGAGCTGCTACTGCAGAGATTGATCAACTCAAGAGCCAAATTGAAGCTGCCAACCAAGAGGTTGAGAGTTTCAAGGTTGAGATTGAAAATTCCAAGGCCAAATTTACCAGTCTTGAGGAAGAGAAGGCTAGTCTTAAAGAAGAACTTGTTAAACTACAAGCTGATCAGGAAGAATCCAAGAAAGAGTTTGCTAGCATAAATGAAAAGACTGAACTGCTCACTTCAGAAATTGCAAAGCTTCAGGAAGAGCGTGAAGTCACCAAAAAGAAACTCATTGAAGAAGAGACCGCTAAGGCTGAAGCCAAAGCCAAGGTTGAAAAACTCGAAGCTGATAAAGCTTTGGCTGCTACTCCTGTTACCCTTAGTAAAGAAGACATATCTTCAATTGCTTCTACTGCTGGTGTTTCTAATTTGGAAGCAGCTCCTGTTAGTAAGGCTATTGATCTTGAGTCTCATAAAGCTGTACCTGCCCCAGTTGTCTCTGATAAAGCAGAAACTTCTAATGTTCAAATTCTGAACGATGCCACTACCGAAAAGCCTGTTGCAAAGTCAGTTGATTTCGATGCTGATAAGTCGGTTGCAAAGCCGGCTGACAATGAGGTTGAAAAGCCTTCTTTCAATTCTGGGAGCCTTCCTGCTGGCGTAGGTGCTGGAATTGTTGCAACTGCTGTTGCCGCAAGTGCTGCTGTTGGCTCTGCACTATTTTCCAAGCCTGACACAAACAAAGAAGCTGACCAGGCCGAGTCTGCCGAAGCTCACCCTGCTGTTGAGAAGATCTTTTCTCCAGTTGGCGAAACTCCCGATTCCACTGTTATTGAGAATGATATTCCTGTCGATACCGAATCGGTTGAGCCTATTACCCAGATAGAGTCTTTGCCCTCTGATGCTAACATTGGTTCATCGGGCATTTTTGACGCTTCCACCAACACTGCTCCTTCTGAGAGTGTTTCTAAGGAATCCATTCCTCCTGTTTCCGACGACTCTGAGTTTGTTGCTCCAGATACCAGCGCCAGAAGCTTGATTGTTGAGCCTAGTAGCACGCCTAATAAAGATGATTTGAAGGTTTATGACATAGGTAGTTCTACTAGTCATGACGAAAAGAACAGTGAAATTTTGTCTAGTTTTTCTTTACACGGCACTGACTCCAGAAATGATGCTGGACTAACTTCCGTTGTTACTGATACTCTTTCTAAACCTTCTGCTGAGCTATCTACTCCTATCGAAAGTGTTCACTCCGCTGACTCTTATGATATCATTGACAAAAACGAGATTCCTCCTATCTCCAAATTTTCTGAATCATCATTTGTCGACGAACCCGAGTCTGTTGCTGAAGAGCATGAGCCTTTTACTATTCCAGGTTCTTTGCCTGAACCCGTGATTGCGTCCGAAAACAAGTTTGAAACTGTTGATAAGAGTGCCTCTAATGGCGTTTCTGATAATGAAGATGTGGAATCACAGTATTCCGACGCCGTTGAGCCTTCTGAAGAAGTTTCTTCTTCAAAGGATAAGCTCAATGCCCAGACTGTTATTGGTGATTCAGTTACTGCCGGTACCTTGGCTACTGCTGGCTTAGAAGCATCTGATAGTGAATCTAGTTCTGTTTACTCTGAGAAAACTAACCCTGAGGTCTCTCAAAAGTCTGTTGCTGAGTCACAACCTATTTCTCAGATTCCTGAGTCAGAAGTGGGTACTCCGCCTATTGACGTTGAAAAGATCCCCGTTAGTTCTATTCCAGGTGACGTTCCTACACTTGCGCCTACAACTGAGCCTGTTTATTTAGACTTTGGCGAGTTTACGCCTGCTGCCGCTCACTCTGCTTCTACAGTTTCAATTGACGGTTCTAAGACCAATGTTGCTGATCTGGACTATTTCAAAGATGTGCCAGCTCCTGCAGTTGGTTCTTTTGATCAAGAAGGGTCTGTTGTTGAACCTTTTGGTACTGCAATCTCGACTAACAATGAGATTCTGTCTGCTAGTGATGAATTTGACAAGGCTTTCGAGTCATTGAACAATAACAGTGAAAATGTCTGGCCTTCTGCTAGTGCTGGTGCTGATGGTTTTGATGATTTTGACAAGGCTTTCGCTGCTGAATCCGGATTCTCCCGTGCTGATGAGGAGGATGAGCAGTTTCGCGGTGCTGCTGCTGTTCCTTATGATCAAGTTTCTTCGTTTGGTCATACTGCTCCGTTTATTCAAACTGGCGCTGTTGTTGATCATAACACTGGCTCCGATCTTTCTTACACAAACACACCTGTTTTTGCTCAAGCTCCTGCTGGTCAATTTCCTGTTACCCAGCTGGAACCTGAGGCCCCTCAACTTCCATCTACTGAAGCTAAAAGCCCATTTGCTCCAGCCCAACCTGCTGAGATGCCCTCGACACATCCCTTTTTTTCTCAGAGAGACTTTAATGACGAGTCTCTACCTGCCTTTTTGAGAAATAAGAAGGATATTGATCCCTTTGATGCTGCTTTTGATGGTCTCATGGCTGCTGAAGAGGAGAAAGACGGAGATTATGGGTACAGTAATGCTGCCCCCGCGTATCCATTTGATGGAAGTGCCAGTGCATTTGCTCCAGCTGCCTCTACGCTAGACCCCGTCCATCGTGACAGCAATGCTCAGCATTCTGCTGTTCCTGCCTCAGCTGTATCCAACTCTGAATGGGATTCCATTTTTGCTGGTTTTGGCGGTGCGAATACAGAAGCCACGTCTGCTAATGTTGACGATGCGTTTAGTCCAGCGGTGCCTTCGCTTGACAAGCCATTTGGCGGCGTTTTGAAGCATCTTGAAGATGAGTACAGCCATCTTAACAAGGAAACACAGCAGCAGCTAGAAAGCCTGACTTCTATGGGTTTTGACAAGACCCGTGCGCTTGAAGCTCTTGAGAAAAACAATTTCAACATTGAGGATGCCAGTAACTTTTTGTTGGACCAGTGATAATGTTGATGTTCACAAGTCTTTTTGTTATTGACTGGTTGTTGGAGTTAACAAGACAGTGTGATTTTGTAACCTAACCTTATTTTTTTTTTGTTTTATTTTTTTGTTTTTTTTTATTTCTTACGTACCTTTTTGCCATAGTTGTTTAATCTAATTTGTTCACTTTCTTTCTATCCTCCAGATCAAACCATCCTCCCCTTGATATCATCAACGTGCGAACAAGCTGCAATTGCAAAAAAAAAAAAAAAAAAAAACCATTAAAAAACTAAACTAGAGAAAAATAATTGAAACCAAAACTTAGAACTTTTCAACAAAAAAAAAATTTTATTCACACTAATAATTACAATAAAACAAGAAGATGCAATGACTGATTTTAATCTCAGCAATCCCAGGTTAAAGGCGCTACAGCGGCGCGCCATTGATAGTATACCTGTCCTGCCGTCGCCAATCAAGTATTGCACTCTCGCTTTCAACAGCTTTTCATCATACAAAAAAACTATTGCTGGCAGGACTAAAGTTGCAGCGGGAAGCCAGGCCCAGAACAAACAGAACCAGCAATTGGTGGAGGCTGCGGTTATGGATTACCTGCGGGCGTACCACATTACGTTTACAATCGTGCCTCGGCAGGTTGGTGGCGATGGCAAACCGGTGCGTGGCTCTGCGCTTGCGCAGGTGCACGGCGAGCTCGTAAAACTTTTTTTGAAAGCGGAAGACGATGTGGCGCTTTTTAATAACCTGCTGCCTGTTGTTACAACAGCGCCTATTGCGCGACAGCGGTTAATATCACGGGATCAGACTACACCCTTGCAGCCGCCACCGGCACAGACGCTGCCACAGCAGCATCAACAATCTCATCAAAAAGAGCACTCGCAGGTGCCTGTCAGTCCCTCGCAAACCTATAACCAGCAGCCAGAAAACCAAATTGCTCTCATCACGCCGGATGAGGTTGATAAGGCAATTGCCACCAACGTGCGTGTGCTTTTCATCGATCTGCGCTTGCGTGAAGCATACATGTGTCAGCGCTTTCCCGCCAAAACCGTAATCAATATTCCACTTGATGCTAGGCTACTTAAGAGCAGACGTGGCAGCGGTAGTGAGAGTGAGGGTGGAAATGGCAAAGAGATGGAGATTGACGATGACGATCGCCCACTGTTTAATTACTATGCGCTTTCAAATGCCGAGCGTGCGTTATATACCGAACGTGCAGAGTACGCGGTTACTGTACTTTATGATCAAAGTAGTACATGTGTAACGCCTGTTATGGAGCAGCTCGTCGAAATCGTGAGGCCATACTGGTACAACAACCCGGCACTCAAGCAGCTGCAGTACAAATACTACCTCCTCCGCGGTGGTATTGACTCCTGGTGTGATGTTATGGGTGCAGACACTGTATGGCGGTTTGGACCGCCAGCTAGTGCGGCGGCGACAGCGGTGACACCAGCGGCAGCGGTCACCTACACGCGCAGCGTGACGGATTATTTCCTGTCAGCGTCCAATCTGAACATAACCAATAATGTGTCAAAGCTGATGCTGCAAAAGTCTGCCACGACTGCAGCGGCGGCAATCCCGGTAATCATGACAGGGCTGGCAAATTTGGGAAACACCTGCTACATGAACTGCATCCTTCAGTGCCTGGTTGCCACCAGGCAGTTCTCTGAGTATTTTCTCCGGCTCAAGCCTGAGGCGTCCAAGCCGAATTTCAAGGCCAACAAGGCACAGATCTTGACAGCGTCAATGGCAAATCTGTTGCGGATCATGAGCGCGAACTCAAATACAAACAGTGTTTCGCCGGTTGAGTTTAAGCGGACTTGCGGTCGTTTAAACGAGACCTTCCACGGTAGCAGCCAGCAGGACTGTCAGGAGTTTCTGAATTTTGTGCTTGACGAACTCAATACCGAGTTGGTAAAAAGTGCTGCTGCCACCCAGCGCTCGCTTATCACAGACTTGGTTGAAGGTCAGCTGACATCGAGCTTGGCGTGCCAAACCTGTGGACACACGTCTACGACTACTAGCCCGTTCACGTCCCTGAGCGTCCCGCTGCCGCCTGGAAACCCGCCATCGGTGCCGACGACCCTTGCGGCATGCCTCGACCTGTTTGCGGCGCCGGAGGTGCTTGATGGTGATAACGCATGGCACTGTCCCCGTTGCAGGTGCCCACGGCGTGCGCTTAAGCACTTGCGCATCAGCCGGTTCCCGTCGCACTTGATTGTGCATCTAAAAAGGTTTCAATATGAAATAAGGACTGATGGCGAGCTTGCAACCCGGAAACTGACGACTTTGGTGAGGTTCCCGGAGCGTGGGCTCAATTTGGCTAAATACGCGGTTGAAAAAACTAGCAGTAGCGACATTATCAGTAGCAATCACAAAAATAACAACATCAGCAGCAGCAACAACCAAAACAACAGCAATCAAAACAGCATTCACGACTCAAAATTTGATTATAATTCGAGCAACCTAAAAAACATTAAAGATGGTAAGAACAACAGTAATATTAATAATAATACTAATAATATTAATGATAATAAAAATGGCAATAATAACCAAATTAACAAAAATAACAACAAAAACAACAACAACAACAATAAAATCAACAACAATAATAAAAACAATAATAATAATTTTAATAATAATATTAATGGCCAGGGTCCCTCTGGCCAAGCTCTCAGCTATAACTTATATGCAATCGCTAATCATTACGGCACTCTCAAGAGCGGCCATTACACGGCATATATCCGACATCAGCAGGATACGCAGCAAGATAAGCAACAGCAGCGGTGGGTTCTGTTCAATGACACTGAAGTAAATGCCAACGTCGCGGCCAGCAACGCCATTAGCAATAATAGTAATGCCTATGTACTTTTTTACCATAATCAATGAGTTGAATGTCCTCTGTGATACTTTAGACCGTTCAAGTTCTTGTATCTTTTGCCACAAACTTCGCAGCGGTAAGGCTTGTCCTTCTCAAGCTCGACACCCTCAGGGTATGGCTCGTTGGACAGTGGGTCGATGACACTATACGTGCCGTCGTCGTTGAGGTGCAGTGTCTGGTTCTGGTGACCGTGCAGGCGATGATATTTGAGACCGTTTTGGTTCTTGTAGGTTTTGTCACAACCAATCACAGGGCATTTGAATGGCTTGTACTCGTCCTGATCTGCCACGTACAGGTGCCTCGCTGGATCGTCTATGCACATGCCGTTTTCTTCTTCCTCGTCCATTTCATCAATGTCTTCCAGTTCGTCCATTTGAATATCGTCCATGTTGTGGTTAGATGTGTTAGTTGGGATATGGTTGTTGCTATGGTTGTGACTGGGATAATGCATATTCGTGGCGTTAAGGTTGACATTGGTGTTGGCAATGTTGCCCTGGTTGTGTTGGTTGACGGCATTGTTCATAATGGCGTTATTGTTGCTATTGTTGATTTGATGCAGATTTTGGTTCTGGTTGGCAGCAATGTTCGTATTCATCAGTTTATTGCTCATAAGTCGGTTGTTTGAAATAAAGACGTCGTCTGTCGACACGCCAATGTTATTGTGGTCCATTCTCCTGCTGTTTATATTGTTGTTAAAATGCATGTGTTGCTGTTGGAGTTGTTGGGGATGTTCATCTGGATCTTGCTGCGAGATATGCGCCTCTTCGTAGTGCCGCAGCAGGTCGTGCAGGTTTGGGAGCACAAGACCACAACACGAATAGTCCTTGCAAAAGCCGGCTTCCAGGTTTGGCAGATATGAAGATGAGTAAATAGGCGACCGGGACGTGGGCGGCAACACATTGTGAAACATGACCCTTTTTTTTATGTGTGTTAGTAATTTGATCAAAAAAAAAAAATGAATGAAATAATTAAAAAAAAAAATAAAAAAATTATTTAGCATGAAGCAAGGATGGAAAAAGGGTGCTTACTCGTCTCGAAGCCACGAATTTACGCTCGTAGGGCCCCACGAAACACCGCCCATTCCCTGGGAATGAGCGATAGACTCTCGTCTAAAGCTTTGCTGTTGAGGGTGATTTATAGGAATCGCAGAACTCATGTTACGGAAGGATAAATAACAAAAGAGAAAGTGATTTTATTATGTATTGTTCTGGGTAGAAGTGTGTGTGTAAGCAAGATTAACTGTGCACAAAGAACGGTCGAGTACACGTGTATGTAAATCTATATTAAAGGATGAAAAGAGAAAGGTAGTAGTGTGGGTGTCATAAAACTCCGGAGCAGTTCTCGAGGACAGGTTGACGGTCAAAGAACTTAAATGAAAGACAGGTAGAGAAAGAGAGGAAGAAAAGAGAAACGAGATTTTATAATGAAAAAAAAAAAAAGTGAGATTTGGTTGCCAACCAGCAAAATGAAACCAAGCACATGAAAAAATATATTTTAAAATAAATTTAATTGATTTAAATTAAATTAAATAGAAATAAATTAATTTAAAACAATCTTAAACTAAATTAATATTTATGTTTAACTATGTACTGTAATTTATTGTAAATTATGATAAATTAAACTATGTTAATTTTAAAAAAAAATTTAAAATTCAAAATTTAAAACAAATTAAAAATTAATAAAATCTAATAAATTAAATAAAAAAAAGAAGAGTGAAATAATAAAATAATAAATTTAAAAAAAGACGTTTGAACTTACCTAATATGTCAATAGGGTAAGGGTATTTAATACCTTTGCTGCTGCTACTACAACCATACTATAGTGTAAACTAATTTTACTTTTACTGCTATTGCTACTATTGCTGTCACTAGGCAGGTTGCCTATGGTGCCTGGTAGTAAACCCAAAAAATACCTTTTTGAAAAATCGAAAAAATAAAAATAAAAAAATTTAAAAAATATATGTGTACATGTATTAATTTTAGTATGGGTTTTTTAGTTTTTTTTTTCCAAAAGAGTTTAGGTTAGGGTTATGACGTTTTAGGTTTAGTACAAAAAAGTTAAGGAAATTTTGAAATAATTTTTACTCTTTGTTAACAAACTTGATGATTGATTTAAATATGTCTGTGACTTTCGAAACGGTATAAAAACCTCCTGCAGTCAACTTCTTTTTTTCTGTATTTGGTTGTTGTTGTTTTTTGTAAAAATGACGAACAGACTACAGGAAAAAAGATATAAATACAAATAAAAAAATGAATTAAAAACCTTCTAACAGCAGAAAAACATGATCACTTACACACATAGATCTAGCATTGTAATGGTAAAAGTTTGTGTAGTTATTGTAGAACAAATTTAGTTGTTGTTGTTGGTGTTGTTGCTCTTTTTTTTTTAATACTAGTGATATTGCTACTAATGCATCGTTTTTTTTTTTTAGTTTCTAAACACACTAATACGGTATGGCTCTGTTCAAAGCACTAAAAAGCATGGAAACCATCAACACGGCTGTACGCTGATCTATCCTTCTTGACTTGAATCTTGACAGAAAAGTTAATTTTTTTTTTTCAATAAATTCATTAAATTTTCACAATTATCATCATCATCGTCATCATCATTATAATTATTATAATTAGTATAATTCTTGTTACTATGAATATATTTATAATCATGAATTAAAAAAAAAATTAGTTTGTAAGCTGTCAATATTGCCACTCGACGGCCTAAACGGACCGACACCGAAACAAGGGACAAAAAAAAAACCTTGATTGTAATTCACGCATTATTATTTATTACCTCTTTTCAACAAGCAAAATATGCATCGCCACATATCCGCCCACCAGGAACGTCAGGAAAATTGCAATCAGTCCCATCAGATCCTGTACCAGCGCGCCACTGTCAAAACCAAACGTGCTCAGAATAGTCGCGCCTGGAATCTCGATGCTGAGACCATACTTGCGCTCCGTCAGGGTTAGGTACTTGACCTCGTTAACGGTAAGCGCTTCGTAAGCATAGTGGAAAATACTCAGGTACTGGATCCAAATCGTTCCCTTGGGCATAGAGTCGTGGTTAAGGAATAATCCAGCAAATAGCAAACTAAATAGCATAACTAAACATCCAACCAAATTAGCAACCCCAGTATCCTGAATTAGAATACCAATAAGAAGACAAGTAGCCGCCGCTGTCAAGTTAAATAGTACTAAAATGAGAAGGAATTTCGAGAATGCGCCGCTGTCAAAGGACAAACCTACAAGCGGGTAAAGAATGAGCCCCAGAACGATCGGAGGAAACACTCGAAGTGGAATAATGTCAAATAGAACCTTCGAAATGTAGTAGGCAATGGGCTTGTAGTAGCCATTAGCACGTTCTCGAACAAAGATGATTCTTTCCTCAGCAAATAGTCCCAATGTTGTCAAGGTGCTGAACCCAAACAATGCCAGTAAAAAGAAAAATAAGCCCAAGCGATTTTGGAAACCGCTTATATCGTTGCTTATATTGAAATACAACATACCACAAAACAACGCCAGCAAAATTGCAATCACATAATGAGTCAGTAGCAACATCGGGTTGCGGTACAGATTCTTGAAAGTGCGCTTCGACAGGATAGTTACCTGCTTAAAAATGCTGATTCTGTCTCTACCCTTAAATTCTGCTACTGTCTCAGAGTTGCTGCTGCCATTTTCATCAGAGTTGACTCTTGTTGACGAAATGGACTGATGAATGTTCTCAGCCAATGCGCTGCTGCTGTAAGATTCAACAAGACCCTGTAAAGTCAGGGAGGTCGACTGGCCTTGGTTGTTGGAAAACAGGCCTACATCGCGGTGGCTGGCAAAGTGAAGCCACTCGGTTGTAGTATCAATATCCTGACTATTTTGGCTGTTTGCACGAGGGAGACCGCTGTGCAGCAATGACGAACTGCTCGAATTTCTTTCGGAGCCCGCAAACTGATCGGCGGTTTCGTCTTCGCTATCAGCAATAGCACTACTGCTAACGACCGAGCTTCTACTGGCAGCCTTCATAGTTAAGTCAATAAGGAAATCGGCAACATTGAAACCCTTGGGACACGAAAAGCCTAGTTCAGAAAAAAACTGTGCAGCTTCAACCTGGGGACCAGAGTAGACTAGATTGCCTTGAGCCAATAGCACAAGCTTGTCAAACAACGCAACAATGTTTGATCTTGGTTGATGGATTGTAAACACAACCGTGCGCTTAAAGTCGCGTGCAAGATGAACGAGACTCTCAACGACATTGTACGCGTTATACGAATCCAATCCAGAAGTTGGTTCGTCTAAAAACAAAATGGAGGGGCTGGTAACCAACTCACAGGCAATAGCAACGCGGCGTTTCTCACCTCCAGAAATACCACGGTTGGTCTCATTTCCAATCAACTGGTCTTTAATGCCTAAAATTCCAAGCTCAGACATAGTTTCCAAAGCCCGGAGCTTCTTAGCATCATCAGGCATAGACTTGGGAAGTCTCAGTAGAGCACTTGTCACAATGGTTTCGTATACAGTCAGTGTAGGCATCAAGTAATCGTCTTGATCAACAAAGCCAATAACCTGCTTGTAATGTTTATCGCTGACCTCCTTACCGTTGACAGTAATTTTGCCTTTTGTCACACCCCGCTTGCTTTTTTTTGCAAGAATGTCAAGTAGCGTGGTTTTACCAGCACCTGAACCCCCCATGATAGCAAGGATTTGGCCTGGCTCTACAGAGCCCATGACACCACTAAGAATTTGTTTGTGGTTGTCTCTGTAACTAATGTCTGTGAACTGTAAACTGGACGGATTGTGTTCAGTCATAAGTTTGTTGGTGATATCATCAAAAGGCAGCTGGATAGAGTTGAAAGGTTTTTCCTGAGTGAGAAAGACGAAAAACTTATAAGTAAAAAGACCACCAAGTAACAGCACAATCACGCCGACAAAGGAGCCGATGATAACGCCCTTGTGGATTGTTTTAACCGGGGGTTGATGACCGGGGATCTCAGTATAATGAAGACATTCACTACTATCGCATTCGAGGAAAATAGAAGGGTCGCCAAAGACTGATTTAATCAGGTCATTCATTGACGGCTCGGAGAATTTGCAAGTGCCTTTCTTTAAGTCACATTGAAAATCACCAGGACCTTTGATAGTCTCGGTCAAAAAGTCCGAGATATCGATAGACCCCTTCTCGCCACAAAGCATTCTATCTGGCACACACTTGCAGTGCACGTTAGGGCAGTGGTAGTTTGTGATGTTGGTTGACCCCTTATTCTCAGTGTTAAACTCGCAGCTATCCAACCCACAAAAGAAACTCTCTTTCTGATCAACCCAGAACTGGAAGTTGCAGGTGGCATCAGTAGCATTGCAAGAAAAAGTGACTTGAGGAATCTTACCATTGAGGATATCAAGGACTTTTCTGTTGGTGACATTGCACATTTGATGGTTTTTCTTGACAATAATGCCGCCTTTGTAGCATGTACCCTTTAAACCTTCAGGCATGAACGCATCACAGGACTCGTCTGTCGTGCACATATTACAGTTGATACCATCCCATCCTTCGGAGCAGTCACACACGGTGTCATTTCTAATAGGCCTATTGATGCCGTCACTAAGGCCGCCGCACACTAGCGAACTGTTAGTAAAAAAGATAAACATATGGAAGCCCACGTTTTACTTACCTGGTTCTGAGCAATCGTCGCCTCCAAAACCAGGAGGACATTCGCATCGACCATTGTACTCGTTACATTTGGCAAACTGCTTACAGGAAAAAGCAGGGAGCATACAATTAAAGCTGCCAGAAGGAGTTAGAAGAGGTTTTTTTTAATAAATAGTCCAATTGAGTGTGCCATACCATGGAGGACAGTCATTATCCTTATCAGCAGCGCTTAGACTATAATCGAGCTGGAAGCTGTCAAAATCTCCAGCAGACGCTAAAGCGAAAGAAATTGCGCTGAATACAAAAGGTATCCAGCGAATTCGAGTCATAATAGTGTATAATGCGATGGAAATAGTTGAATGGAAAGAAAGTTAGAGATGAAAAAGAATGAAAGTAAAAGATGGTTCAATCAATCGAAAGGATTAAGAAGGCCAATGCCTTGTGTTATTGTCCTCTTGTGTTTGGTCATGTGACACTGTCAAAAAAAAAAGTTGGAGAAAAACAAAAAAACAAACAATTTAGGAATGATTGCGGATATATCTATATTAGGAAATAGTGAGAAAAGAGTGAAATGTTTGCAATCTATCGGCCATCCTCTCCGCGCTGTGCCGTCCACTCGCCGGCACCACTTTCTCTCGGGCCAACATCACCGTTGGTTGTCTGAGTTGGACTGTATCCATCAAGTTCTCTTCTTTCTAACTCGTCTTCTTTTTTTAAAAGCTTTCTTTCTTGATCTGAAAGACCCTTTCTTCTTTCGATTGTAATGTCGTCTAGTGTTTTCGCAAGCAGCGGCTCGCTGACCTTGTCGCGTTTGAGTGCCATGTCAGGCTTGGTAACATATCTTTTAGTTACATCCTGCGCTCCTTCAACAGAAAACCCAATACAGTAAGACATCTTTTTTCCCCAACCATCCTGATATATTAGTGGTTCGTTAAAAGCCCCCTCAGATGGGTCGATATGAATCCATCGCTTTTGTTTTTCGGAGTAAATCTCTGTCCAAACATGGTCCTCTTGGTTCCAAACCCATCGAGCTCTGCAACCAATAGCTCGGCATAGAAAAGTGAAAGTGTTAGCAAACTCGCCACATCGACCTCGTTTGGTTTCCAGAAGCTTTCTAATCGAGTTGTACCGAGGAAATCTATTAATAGCAGAACACCGTTTGCATTTATAAACTTCAACGTGCTTGGCCCCGTACTTTTTTTCTTCTGGTGTTGGGTGTGCTACGCCAATAGCTTGGGTGTCGCCCCCACAAACGTTGCAAGCGGGTTGGTTGACCCACGTGAAAAAGTCGTGTTTAAACCATTTGACCAATTCCTTCGCTACGTAGTCCTGCTCACCAAAAGAGTCGTCCTTTGCAGCATCCTCTTCTGCCTTTTGGTAGAGCCGCTCAAAGGGGATAAAACTCATGCCATAATCAAGCAATTCTTGGTCCTCGTACTGGAGCGGAACCTCTGATGAGTGATGCAGGGAGGCAATGAACTGCTTTTCATGCGGAGACTTGTTCAGAATTGTAAGTTCTAGGATCCTGTCGATTAATTGAGAAACGCTGTTCATTGCAAAGGCTCTTGTAATGTGGACTATCAGTTTTAAGAAAGTGGGAAAAAAAGAAAATGATGAAGATAAAAAAAATTACTACTCTCTGAATCGCATGCAACACCAACGAATGTAATTAATTTTTGGGTCGATCTGATAAGAATTTAGTGCACAGTAACAAATTTTTTTTGGTAAAAATTACAAGAGAATTGATAAGATTTTTCATAAATCGCCAGATTCGGGGCCTAAACTTCTGCCACCGATATTACCCGTCAGCTCTAAGTACTCAGCCACAAATATAGTCATTATTAGCGACCAGTCATGAATTGTATTCATGTCTAGGTGGTCTCCATCATCGATTAGCTTATGCCATGTTTTGGGAAAAGGAACAGGCATGACATGAAGAATGGGGACACCTTTCTTCAAAAAGGGAACATGATCATCACCAAGATTGCCAGCAATGGCAAACTGTGGTTGGATCTTGAACCATTTGGGTTCAGATCTCTTAATTTTTGACAGCTTTTGCTTCCTCAGATTTCTTTCTATCTCACGGAGATTCTTGTGAGCCCAATGCGTGTTCTGGTAAAAGCTATAAATGCTAGGATTGGCTGCTCCAAGAAGATCTAAAAGTACAAAAATATCAATACTTTCAAGTCTAGTCTTTGGATTAGAACCATCTTTATTAGCGTAAACTTCATTGCTCCATTTGTCAGCTAAATGTCTGGCTCCGTATATTGAGTCCTCATCGGTCCAGGTCTCAAACGCCTCTTCTCCATCTAGAAAGATAACTTCAAGACCAAAATTGGACTTTGAGCCATCCTTCCAAGTTTTAGTTAGAATATCATCTACTTGCTTGACCGTATTCATTATCAATGCGCACGGAACTGCACTGTCAATGGCTCCAATAAACCCCTGGGGCTCAACCTTAGAGTCATAATGTGCAACCAACGACAGTCTTTTAACAGATCCTGGTTCAACTCCTGGGGGATCCCGGGTTGCTATAACGTTTGTGAAGTTGACTTTTTCAAGAGGGGTGTCGCTAACAAAAGAGTCGTATTCAACGTTCCACTCTGGACTGAGGGTTTTAAAAAATTTCGAAAAATGATCTCTGACTTTAGCAGACCCTTCTGTTCCGGGAATTCTCACTTGAAGAATTGGCTTGAGATATCCCTTAGCATTTTGGGGATGGAGTAATCTCTGGTCTTGGTTCAACTTGGCCAAATGCTTCACCTCACACGATTGCAGCTTGGAATAGGCCAGAACAAAATCAACAATACATGTTAAAAAAATTGCCACAACTGTTAGTCTACTAAGTGCATTCATTGAGTCTATTAGTGAGGTTTGGCCTGTCTTTAAAGATTCATAAAGAAGGCTATGTGAACAGTCTACCATGCACTATGTGTGAGATCCTTGTTTTAGGCTTTAAAAAAGGGTTAGGCCTTTTTGGGTTTTCTTCAGCCTTTCTTGAACGTCATATGTGTTTCTCTGATTCCTGCACTTCATTTTCATCCTTGACATCTTTTTTTTTAAAAAATTAACAATCTAAAAAGCACAAACAGTACCAATTGCTCGGACACTTTGACTAAATGAGCCAGAGAACCACCTCACGAGGGTCAGGTGTGTCCTCTTCTGAGTTTTCTGAGGTATTCACTTCGTTTCCCACTAATGGACTCAAAGATTCTCAGACCGACCCCAACATCATTTCAAACATATTTAATAAGTTCAAGTCAGTGGCTTCTAATGCTGTTCAGCAAGTTTTGCCTAGTAACTCAAGTGATTCTACTTTGAATAACGATACTCTTGTGGTACCTCTGGCACGGCCTAGCCGAATGTCAACTAAAAACTATTCACATATTCGTGTAAAGCCTGCTTCGACTGACAGATCCAAACCACCTGCCCAGCGATCATTTAATCTTCCAGGCAGCTCTACGTCAATTGCATCAACTGAATCACAGTCATCACATGTCAATGATACTCACCAGCCAATTAATTTATCCAGCATTATACCCTCGCACTCCTCTAATCAGAAAAACCACCCCAGTCGCATAGTTGGCCACATTCTTTCAACTCCGACACCCTCGATTTCTGTAGAGACAGAACACGCATATCCTGTTTTGCCTAACACTTTTGACTCAGTCTACTCCGGAAAAGACGGCAATCGTGATAGTGACACGGAAAGTATCATTTCTAATGCGCGGAACTACTTTATTTCGCGAGTAGACAGGCGGCCAGCTCCTTTAAAGTCTGGTGGTCTTGGAAAAGAGTTCTGGATGAAAGATGAAAACGCCACTGAATGTTTCGGTTGCTCAACAACTTTTACCAGTAAGTATGCCATCACCATCAATCTCACGTGGACTTGTTCTAACTAGATTTTTAGCATTTCGCAGAAAGCATCACTGCAGAATATGCGGTCAAATCTTTTGCTCTAACTGCACATTCCTTATTCCTGGAGATAAGTTTAATCACAGAGGCAAAATGAGAGTGTGCAATAATTGTTCTAAAGTCATTGAAAAATTAGATTCGTCCGATGAAGAAGACGCAGAAGAGCACACTGGTGATTTTTTGCAGACTCAGCTTGACATAGGTGAACCAGTGTCCCAGTCCGATGTTCAATCTACACACCGTCGCGTTCCGCAATTTGAAGTCTCTTTTAGTGATTCACCTCGGTACTCGCATCGTTTTTCGCATCGCGATGATCGATTGTCTGATGTCTCCGATCCAAGTGCAAGTGTTTACTCAGACAACGATACTAGCAGCGTGGTACCCAGGGCTCTTACTAAAATCCGAAAACATGAGAGTCGAAGTCGCAGTCCGTCCAGAACCCGTAGTAGCTTTAGAAGACACAGAAGTGGTACAAGCTTGTCAACAGACCAAGGTAAATCTAATATTATGCGTATTGGTCAAAGAAAAAAAAGCTTTTCGTTTTCACAGAGGCCTGGAACTGTGATTCCCTCAATTGTTTCACAAGTTTCGATCAAACCATCGGATTTAAATCGAGCTAGCATTAACCATGCAAAGGCATTTATCAAGCAATCACTACAGGATTATGGAATGGAAACTAATGTTGAAAAATGGATTAAAGCTCTCATGCCTCCTCTATTAGAGTGCGCTGCCAACATTGACCTAGACATCAAGGGCGGCGATAACATCGATATCAGGCACTACGTTAAACTCAAGCGAATTCCTGGTGGCTTGCCAAAACACACAAAATACATTGATGGCATTGTTTTTTCTCAGAATCTTTCAGTCAAATCTATGCCTCAAGTTATCAATAACCCACGAATTCTTCTTGCCAATGCTCTTTTTGAAAATCCTCGTTTGCATGTCACTAAACTTCTTGAAATCGCAAAGCAAGAATCGTCTCGCTTTGACACCATTGTTCAACGTGTATCCCAACTAGAACCAAACATTATTCTCAGTAGTGGATACGTCAGTCGTGACATCATTAAGAAGTTTGACCAGATGGGTATTGCTGTCGTTTCAGATGTCAAACTCTCTGTTGTTAATCGCATTGCAAGGTATACACAAGCTACCATTAGCACATATGAAACATTGTCTTTGAACACTATTTTAGGAACATGTGCAAAATTCGAAGTCAAAACTTACAAACACGAAAATTTAGCCAAGAAATATCTTTTTTTTTCTGGTATTCCCAAACACTTGGGTTGCACTATTGTGCTGAGAGGTGCAAGTATGGATACACTTGCCATGGTTAAAACTGTGGTTGAATTCATGGTTTACGTTGTTTTCAATTTGAAATTAGAGTCCTCTCTACTTCAAGATTACTACGCAAAAATTCCTCCCTGTCCAACACAAGGATTAACAACACCTATCACAATTGGTTCTTCTGTAAAGCAACCACAGTCTTCAGATGACTTGAACTTATATTTTAACGATCTTGTCAAGAACAACACTGATTGTATTTTGTCGGCCTCTCCGTTTGTGCGGTTTGGTTACCCTTATTTACTTAAATTGGCTAGAGGTACTGAAGATAAATTAGTTGCAATGGACCAGGAAAAGGAAGTTAACAAGCTCAAAATTCAACTCCGTGGAATGCTTACCACCTTGGGCGTTGAGTCCAACCTTCAAATGCTTCCTGAAGATCATGATACAATCCAGAAAATGGCTGATTTTCTGTACGACCGCCAGTACCAGCAACTTTATGACTTGTGGTCTAAACAAAAACGACAATGGGAGCTATCTTATTCTCTAAACCCATATATGTTCACTCCTGCAAGTCATCAAGATATTGTTCTTTTGTATTCTGTAGTTTGTACTGAGACTGCTACTCCCTGCATTGGTCCCGAACTTTTAGTTATTGGTTTTTATGATAAAACTGATGTTACACTTGGTCAATTCATTGAGAACATTTGTATGAGCTCTAACACACAATGTCAAGAAGGTTGCGGTAGGACTCTTAAAGAACACTCTAGAACTTACGTTCATGGAAATGGCAGTATTACTGCCACCATTAGCGATTATCCATGCCCTCTTCCAGGTATGCAAGAGTCTATTCTCATGTGGAGTGAGTGTAAAATTTGCAAAAGTTCTACGCCAATTCTCCCTATGTCGGATGCATCTTGGAAGTACTCCTTGGGCAAGTTCTTTGAAATCTCATTTTGGAGCTCTGAACTGCATGTCAAAGAAAATATATGCCCTCACGACATTTTTCGAGATCATGTTCGGTTTTTTGGCTGGCACAACATGGTGGTTAAATGTGTTTACGAGAGGGTGGACCTTTATAAGGTTTCTGTTCCTCCGCCTCAGATTACTTGGGATCCTGAAAGAGAAATCAAGCTCAAGGTCCAATGCTACTCTAAAATATTGCAGAAAATCATTCGGTTTTTTGATAGCGTTACAGATCGTCTATCTAGTGTTAACATTGATGGACTCGCCGTTGAAAATATTGAGGGCTGTCAGCAGCGCATCAACGAGCTTTTGAAACGAGCTGACGACGAAAAATCTTTGGTAGTTAATGAGCTCAATGATCTCTATGTTAAAACCCAGCCAACATCATACTTACCACTCAATGGTGTTCTGAGATCGGTTCAGGAGTTTGTTGTCAACTGGGATTTTGAGTTTGCAGAATTCGAAAAACAGTTTTTTCCCTCTGAGAAAGATATTACCAGGATCACTGCTCAACATTTAAAGCGAATCTTTGATAAGTCAAACGACGATTTGACTGATGAGAAAAAAGTTCCTCCTTCTCCTAGTATTGAACCTGACGAAAAGTCTGTTTTGTTTGTTGAACTCAAAGATATCACTCCTTCAACTACTGAGGACATTGAAAACGAAAGCAAACACGAGAATTCTACTAATCAAGTGACAGAAATAAAGGATGGCAATAAAGTAAATGCTACATGTCTCACTGATGCTGATACGGATTCAAAAGGCCTGAGCAATGTTTCTAATAAGGTATTGGAAAGTGAATTAGCGGATGCCATAGAAACAACAGATACCACTGAAAGTGCTAATGTAGATAACAAAAACGATGTATCCTACATTAAGCCTGTCGATGCCACCAATAAGGCAAATGTTGAGCTCTCTAGCAATTCAACCACAAAAAGCTCTTCTGAAACGAAAGACACTGAGCTTACCAATGAAAATACAAGTGAAAAGTCAAAGATTGACAGTGTATCAGAATCGACTAATTTATCAGCTCCAGTAAATTCCAACAACACTAATCTCATCAAACCGGTTTCAACTGCGCAATCTATTTCCAAGTCGAATTTAAAACATATTGAAGAATCTCAAAGGTCGACAACTGCCAGGGAGATTGAAACCACTAAAAGACCGGCTAGCAGTCAGTCTAGTCGGCGATCTAGCGTAGCTGAAGAAGTTGATCGGAAGAAGCAATTTGTATCAGAAGAATCAGTCTCTGAAGATACAAGTGTTAAGGATCCAAGCCAGCTAAAACTCAAATCTCTTTCTAACAGCTCAAAACTTTCAGGTCAATCAACGCCAAAACGACGTACTAGTCTTGAACAGTCCCCTAAGCATTCTTTCTCTTTTCAGAACATTCCTGATCTAGGCATAGCTGATGAAAAAATTTCTCCTGTCTCTACTCGTCCCGGGACTCGTTCGTCTAGCCCGCGTCGAGACACCCCTAATAGTCGTGTACAAGACGTAGTGTCTCGTGTTGAAGCACTAATGGAAGCCCAACGGACTATTAAACATGAAAGAAAATCTTCACATTTATCAGATATTTCGTTTGCTGATAGCATACCTGAAGAGAAGTATTATGATGAGCAGAAATCTGTAAAAGACACATCTACACGCTCAAAATCGCCTGTGAAGAATCGAGTTGGATATGTCCCGACGTTAAAACCGGCTTCTATCGAGCGCAAATCCAGCTCAACTAGTCCTGAAAAGTCTAATGCGTTTGAAAAGTTTCGGTCCAGGATTCCGCAAATGAAGGTCGAAGACAACGGCAACAGTAGTAGCACTAGCCTAGCTGGCCCATCGTCAAGCTTCAACTTCAGACGAAAGTTTGGCGGCTCAGGTACCGACAAAATCTCAATTCCTCCTCCTAGCTTTAGGCAAAGATATGGAAGTAGACTTGAGCATCATTTGATGTTTGGCAAATTTGGCAATTCTAACAGTCATAAGGTCTCTGTATCATCACTTGCAAGTCACTTTGAACAACTTTCGAAAGATTTTGAAAAAGAACGAGCTAGAGAGCGAAAAATGTTAGCTCAAAATCGCTTCAGAGCTTTTCCAGTTGCTCCTTCTAAGCCCATTGTTGAAATATTTAATACTGTCAAAGATGCTGTTGAAGAGGAATCACAGTCCGAGTCTTCAGACGATGAAGAGGAAGATCAAGTTGATAGTGGCAGCGAGAGTGAAGAGAGTGAAAACAACAGTGCTGTCACTGAAGTGCTAAGTAACAAAACTCTAGATATACCTGAGGTTGACTCAAATGGCATTGAAAATGTCAATGAGGGTGATCAAGTCGAACCCTTGGACAAAACTGATGTTGAAGAACCTTTACCAGAAGCCGATGACGCTAATTCGATTTTCAAACAGTCCGATGAAGGTTTTGATGAGCTAGATAACAATCTTAAAGATGGCAGCATAGATGATACATTGTCTCGAATGCCGTCTAACATCAGTCAACCTTTCACTTCCACTCCAGTCAAAGAGTTTCAACAAACAGAGCGCCAGAGTTTGCTCCAGTCTTTGGCTAGCTTCTGGGCTGATCGTTCTGCCACTGGTTGGCAACCGCTGGACTACCCACTGATGCCGTCTGAACACATTTTTGTTGATACTGATGTTATAGTGCGTGAAGACGAGCCTAGTTCTCTTATTGCCTTTTCACTTTCGTCGCCTGACTATTTGGACAAAATACACAACATGAGAGCCAGCAACCCGTCAAACACCGAGTCTGGTGAAATAGCTGAGATGGATGCAAACGACGAGCTAGAAAGCCATATGCTCAAAAAAACTGGTATGCATCTCAAGTATCAGTTTCAAGAGGGTTCTGCCAAATTGAGCTGCAAGATCTTTTATGCAGAGCAATTTGATGCTTTGAGAAGACAGTGTAACTGTGATAGCGCATATATCCAGTCACTCTCGCGGTGCATCAAGTGGGATTCTTCTGGCGGTAAATCTGGTTCAGCATTTCTAAAGACTCTTGATGATCGCCTTGTGGTAAAACAGTTGTCTCCAGCTGAGCTAGACGCTTTTCTTAAGTTTGCTCCTTCTTACTTTGAGTTCATGGCCAAGGCGTTTTTCCATGAGCTTCCTAGCGTTCTTTCCAAGATATTTGGATTTTACCAGATTCAGATTCGGAATCCTATTACAAACAAAATGATGAAGATGGATGTTCTGGTCATGGAGAATTTGTTTTACAACAAGAAGACGACGAGAATTTTTGATTTAAAGGGTTCAATGCGCAACCGTCATGTTAAGCAGACTGGTCGCGAAAATGAGGTTTTGCTTGATGAAAATATGGTTGAGTTTATCTACGGGTCGCCGCTATTTGTGCGTGAGCACTCGAAAAAATTACTGCGGAGCTCGCTTTGGAATGATACGCTGTTTCTTGCTATGATGAATGTCATGGACTACTCGTTGGTGATTGCAATTGACTCCGAGAATCACGAGCTAGTGGTCGGTATCATTGATTTTATTCGTACTTTTACGTGGGACAAGAAACTGGAGAGCTGGGTGAAAGAAAGAGGACTAGTTGGTGGAGGAGTTAAAGAGCCGACCGTGGTGTCGCCGAGATTGTATAAAGCTCGGTTTCGCGAAGCAATGGAACGTTATGTGTTGATGGTACCTGATTGCTGGTATCAGGAAGAAGAGACTCGTTAAAAAGCTTTTAATTTTTTTAAGTGTAATTTCAATTACGTATTTTTATTATTTTACTAGTTTATAGTAGTATCTAATTTAATTAATTCAATATTGTTAAATGTTTGAAAAAAAAAAGTACTGCAAGTGGTTGATGACAGTTGGTGATGTTTCTGGCAGTTGAGATTGTTTTAGTGAAAGTGAACCTGTGACAAATTTAACTTTTTTTGTGTGGAGTTTATTTTATATGCTTATACAGGGCCTTATAAAAAGTCAACATCAACAACAAGTAAAACAAATTTGTAAAATATATTCTTTAAATAGCCAACTTGAAAATCTTTTATAGATACTGAAAATGTAATGTTTTTTTATTTTGTAGAATACATGTCTAAATGTTTTTTTTTGTGTTAATTATATATGAAATCATTCTAGATTAAAAAAAAAAATAGTTTTTATAATGACATTTTGAAAAAAAAGTTTGTTGTCGAGTTTAAAAAAAAAAACTTTGATAACAGCGCCTCTTTTGGTTCTCAAACAATTTTTTTTAAATAAATTTCATCTGTTTTGAAATTCTTCTGTTGTTTTATCTTTTTTTTTTTTTTTTCTTCTTCTTTTTTCTTTAGCTCTTTGCTTTTTTTTTTTTTTTTCTATCATCTCAAAAATCGTAATTTATCATGGGCGATCTCATTCCTACTCATTACATTCTACTTGTCTTGCTAATAGCCATTTTGTTTATGTCAAATGGCGCATTTGCTTTTGGAGCTGGAAATATTCCATCGCTTGCAGCGGTCGAAGGTGTCAACTTCCGTCATGGTGACATTGAAGACACATTAGCCGCTCTTGTTATGACTTCTGGATCTTTTTTCTCCAAGCTCAAGGGCGGCAAAAAGTTTAATAACCTCGCGATCAAGCGCGTTTACTTTGGTAATTGGCTTCGTGACTATTCACAAGCAATAGATGTTGGCACTCTCAGCAAAAATATCAGCCCCGAGTTGATCCGCATCATTCTTTGGATCATGGCTTTCACCGAGTTTGGTTATGGCACAGAGGAGTTCGAGGTCACTAGTGATCGACTGGGTGTTTATCGTGCTGAAGAACATATTGACAATCCCAAGGGCTACGCTGAGGGTGAAGATGCGCGCACTTATGACAAAAGACTTCGTGGCCCCGTTGATCCCAGAGAGCTTGAAATTGATCCTCAAACCGGAATGAAGAATTACATTGCCAACGAGCGCGGCAACTGGCCTACATCCACTAAATATGTGAGAGAATCTCTTCTTAAATGTATTGAAAAGGGCCGTTCTTCCCGTTCCAACAAAGACGATGCCGACCAGTACGAGGCGTTCCGTCTGCTTGGCCAAGCTTTACACACTCTTGAGGATTTCTCTGCTCACACTAACTACTGCGAACTTGTTTTAATTTCTTTGGGTCACAGGGATGTGTTCCCCCATGTTGGCAGCAATTGCAGAATCAACCTCAATGGACAGTCTGTCTACCCCATTGTCACTGGTACTTTTGGCGGAAAAGACTTTCTTCACTCTCTTTTAGGTGGTGCCCAGGACTCGCTATCTCAAGTTGAGATTGGTGAGATTCAGGAACAGCTCAACAACGGTGCTGGTTCCCAGAGTTCCGCTGACGCTTTAAAGAATCTTTTTGGCATGGTTCCCGTTGACTTTACTTCTAACGATGAGGGCCAGACCTACTCTGTGGGTGGGTCCAGAAGTGTCGGCGGTAGCAGCCGCACCAATTTCACCTCAAGAAGCTATGGCAGCATTGGCGAAGAAATTGACTCTCTTCAGAATTCATGCGCTGGTACCAACGCTAACGACCCCGAAGAACTCATTTCTCGTTTGTACCCTCTTTTTGAGTTTAGAGACCGTATTATGAAGAAGATTGAGGTTTTTATGGATTCTGTACCCTTGCTATCGACTATAAAAGAGAAAATTTCTGATGCGTTGACTTTGTTTATTATGAGTGTCATTCAGCCCATCATTGCTCCTTTAATCAATGACATGGTCACTGGCCTGCACTCGGGTACCGAAATGGTTGTCAATGACGACGAGCAATTTCGCGTGTGGAATGATAACAATTATGACAATCCAACTCACTCGCAGCTTTCCAAGGATCATTTTACTGCTTACTTAAACGAGCCTGCTGGTAAAATTGCTACTGTTATTATTGCCCATGTTGTTCCTCTTATTGTTAAGGCCTGGGAAGACACTGATATCAATGCCAATGATGTCATCAAAGAGGCTTTACAAGTGTTTCATCATCCCAACGCTGCGTCCACCACTCTTCAGAAAAAGATGCGTGAGACTATGGAGAACTGGCTCAGTGAAGTCAAGGACCGTGATGTTATTCTCAGAGGCCTTACTTCTCAGGGTGTCCGCACAGGTAAAAATCTCAAGACCGGAAACCAAGGCGGACAGGGCAAAGATAGCTCTCAGTCCGCTCATGTGCATCAAGATGGATGTGGCCACAACATGGGATTCAAGATTCCTTCACAGTCTGATGCTGGTCTATCTAATTTTGACAATCTGAGCCTAGGCGGTGCTGTTGCTGGTGGTGGTGCTGCTGCCGGAGCTTACGGCAGTCATGGCAGTAAGACAAACTATAACAGCCAGAGCAATAAGACTAGCTACAATAGTGGTTCTAGTTACTCGCAGAATACCTTGAACAGCCATACTCAGTCTGAAACGAGTGGATATGGCAAGACATCAAATCAGTACTCTTCTAGCGGCAGTAACTACAACCAGTCATCTCCTGGCAGAGCCGAAAATAAGTACAGTCAGCACATTTCTTCTGGCAGAACCGACAATCAGTATAGCCAGCACAGTTCTTATGGCAGAGAGGATAACCAGTACACTTCTTCTGGAAGAAATGACAGCCAGTACAACCAACAGTCATCTCCTGGCAGAAGTGACAGGCCTTCCTACTCCAGTAGTGGCTATGGCGGTAATGAGTCTTACGGCAGCCGTCCTTCTCAATCCAGACCTCAGCGCGACGACAGCGACAATTACCCTGGAGCTGGGAATCACAGCTACAATAATAGCCGCCGCGATGACGATGAAGATAAATACTCAAGTTTTGGAAAACAAAGTTATGGTAGCAGCCGCCGCGATGACGACGAAGACGAATACTCTAACTTGGGGAAAAAGAGTTACGGTAGCAGTCGCCGCGATGACGACGATGATAAGAAATACGGTCGCCAGGACAACTACAGCAACTCTGGCTATGGCACCAGCACGTCTAACCGATATGACTCTAGCAATACTCGTTATGGAGGTGGGTCGTCTGACTCTGGTCAGTCTAACCTTCATAAAAACAGTTCTAGTTACGGCCAAGGCAACAGCCGTTACGAAAGTGAAACTTACAGCAACCGTAATGACAACGGTTCATCTAACTATGGGGGTCTTCATGACAACAATTCAAGTTATGGCCAAAGCAACAGCCGTTATGCTAATGACACTGGCTACGGAGGGGGTTACAGCAACCAGTCAAGCCGTTATGACAGCAACTCTGGAGGTCAGGATGAATTTTCCTCTTCATATGGCAACGACAACCGATTTGAATCAGGAAACTCTAATGATTATAGTGGCGGCCGGCACCAAGGCACTCGATATGATGACAATGATGAAGATCAGAGCTACGGACGCCGGAGAGAAGACCGTAGTAGCTCTCACCGGTACGGCGAGTCGCAAGAATACGGTGAGGGCACCGGGGGCTACAGTCGCTATTAAATAATCTGAAAGGTTTGTTTTTATCATGAGGTAATTGCGTAGCAAAAAAAAGGATAACCAAAAAAAAAAATTATTTAAAAAATCATAAATACATATGTCAATCAATAACAAAATTACGTGGTGAACAAGAAAAAGAAAAATAAAAAACAGAAACAATAAACTAAACAGAGTGGGTTGCGATTGCAAGTGTACTATGTAGAGTTGCTCCAAGTTTATCCGAGTCATGTGTGAAGTAAACTCTGTTTGGTGATGAGATCTCGTTATACAGGAATAGATGTTGGACAAATGTGATAGTTTTGCTAACCCAGATAGCACCACCACTACTACTACTACTACTACTACTACTACTACTACTACTACTACTACTACTACTA
>JAKVQX010000430.1:0-17224 GCA_030463015.1 Geotrichum citri-aurantii
AAGTAGCGCTCTCAACGCGCACAAGTAGTATCAGCATTCGATGGCGCCGGATTCCCCATGAATTGCTCCATGTGTCAAGGGAAACCTGAGATACATAAAACCCGGTAGGTCGATACCAGAAATTGACAATCAGACAATAAACTGAATATTATAACATTTAACAAACACGTCTAATTAGCAGTAATTGAGCCCTAGCACAAAAAGTTTCAAACCAGAACACCAAACAATTAGTAATTGAAAACGCAGGGTTGATATTTAAAACAGTCAATTGTCCTTATAACTATTTAACAAAAACACAGGTTTTCTCACAACATGTTTACTTTCAAATTCTGAGCTAAGACACACAACAAAAAAATTTAAAAAGGAATTTTTTCAGTATCACTAATTTAATGAAACGAACTTCGAAAAAAAGATTGTTGAGTTATGAAATACAATAAAGTGAACCACAGTGCTAGAACACATGGGATATTGATTTGTTGCTAGTTGATGAGGTTAAAAAGTCACATGCAAACAGTCTCAATTTTTAAGTCATATGTTTCAAGTTTCATCTACAAAAGATTCTTCAAACTCATTCACACGAAACTTAAAACCTACTATGTGAGCTAATTTTTGTTTCCATGTTCAACAAATCCAAAAACTGGTGAAGATGTAGACTGTTCTGCTGATGATACAAATTTTGTACACACTTTAACTTGATTGTTAAATTTTCTTGGGTCTTTTTTTTCCCTCCACCTCTCTCTTTCACCCTCTCTTTTTTTTTTTTCTTTAAAAAAAAAACATGTTAATAATTTTTTCTTTCTCCTGCTCTCATTCATTGCTATCATCGTGATTATGTCTATTCATGTTGCTGATACTAGCCTTGTTACCACCTTTTTCTTCTACTTTGTTTTCCACAAGGCTTAGCTGGTTCTAGTGAGATCTCATCCAGCATGAACTGTCACATTAGTCTTCAGAATGTCAATAACGAAGAGTTTGAAAGACTTAAAGTGCAAATAGTTTAGCCTGACAGAACTAAGAGACTGAATGGTCCTAGTGAGCGACTATCTTGTTTTTTTTGCCACTATTGTGAAGGAGTTCGGTCTTCTTCTCGCGATTGTTGCCCCCTCTCCTTATCCCTTTCAAAAATCTATTCAGCATTGCAGACCAGAATTCAGCCAAAAATTTCAAAAATCTTTAACTAAGACTTGTTTCAGTCTAATTTTCAGCTCTTTTGTTTTCACTGAAGATCTATGAAATAACTTTTGGCAATTTTGCCAAGTTTTCATTGGTTCTTTAGCTACTCTGGTGATCTTACGAGCTGATGTTCTAATTATCTCATACTTTCTAGTATGCGCTGCCAGCCTTTTGATTTTTTTGTTACAGAATTTCCTGGAACAATTACACTAACAACAGTCTAATTCTTTCTCAACAGCCTTCTTCTATTTTATTCCTTTTTTTTTTTTTCACTGTCATCGGCCCTCATAGTACTGGTTGCAAGACTTTTTCAACTTCAAGCGAGCCTGTGATGGTACTTTTAACCTAACCCCGATACTGAGTTTTTTGCACCTGATGGGCAAGGGCAATTTCCGTTTTTGTTTATCAGAAAATTTTGATGATACCACCAAAAAATCAACATCCCCAAAAAAAACCCAAAAAACCAACACAAATTTTTTTTTTTGTTTTTATTAAAAAAAATAAAAAAAGGGATAAAATAAAAAAAACAACGAAAATCGCCATAGAAATTGTTCAAAACTTTCCCAACGCCACCCAGCAAAACACGTTAAAAATCCAACAATATCACCGAAAAAATTGCACAGACGAAATCAGTCGATTAACTTTGCCTGTATTCCGACTATTTTTATTTATTGAAAAGCCGCTCTAGCACTCTCAAGTCCCAGCTTTTTGTGGAGAAATTTTTTCTGCGCGTGCCAACCAATTAGATTTATTTGCTGCGTGTCAGTTACCCTAACCTCGACAACTCAGCCAAAGCAACAACAAAAAAACAAAAAGCAATACTCCCACACTCAACATCACGCGTTCCGTCAGTGTCGAGCACCGAATATTATCTCTACGCTTGTAAAAAGTATCTCAGTAACTCTGGAAGATTACGCCCATAGTTGCTACTATTATTTGTGCTGGGCTGAGCGCCTTGTCGACGTTCATCTCGTTTCTTTGTGTCTGGCTGCTTTAGTGGCAGTAGTGCACATTTTTTGGGTGTTCAAATAACCCTAAACCCAATATGGCTCAACCAACGACGGGCTCTTCTGCCCGTTTTCGGCAACGAAAAATCAGTGTTAAACAAACTTTACAGGTCTTATGGCAGTCCGATGTACCAGACCTGGAAGACGAGCAGCAGCGTGAGCTGCAACAGGTTGAAACTGGTGTCGAGAAAGGTGAAGAAGAGGTAAGCAGGTTTTTAATTTTTAATTTTCACGAGTTTCTCGAGAGAAATGCTAACAAATTTTTTAGGAACACCATCTTCAAGCTGCTATCACCGCGTCTATCGCCGCTAGCTCTGGCGCGAAAGTCGAACAAGTTTATATTCCTACGCCTGACGCGTCCAAAACTTGGAAAAACTACTCGAAGTATTATAAAAAGGACTTTTCAGAGCCAAGCACATACATACGACTATCAGCAACAGTCGAAGAGACTGCCGGTGTACCCTATTGTATGGATGAGGTCGACGAACAGTTTCTAAATGATTTCAACGCCAAACGTGCAGCTAACGACAAATGCACTGAAGATGAGTTTGAGCTGATAATGAATAAGTTTGAGGATACAATTGCCGAAAAGCAACCCTTTCTCAGTATGGACCCTACACTAGTCATGTCCTATGAAGAAATGTCAACATCTATTATAGAACAGATTACAGAAGCTGAAAATGATTTCGCCAATCCTGAATTTCTTCTAGCTGCGATGGTTTCGTCATTTCACAAGAAAAAGCCACTGAAAAGTCCGCTGGCATCATTCAAACAGTTTTCCGAATTAATATATTCTCACTGGAAGGAGCGAAAAATAGCTCGTAAGGGCAAACTGATATTTCCCGTTCTTAAAGTTGAAGATAGTGAAAAAGACGACAGCGACCCCTACGTTTGTTTTCGACGACGTGAAGTGCGGCAGGTACGAAAAACAAGACGAACAGATACTCTTAGCTCCGAAAAACTACGAAAACTAAAGAGTGAGATGGAGGGCGCAAAACAACTGATGGAAATGGTCGTAAAGCGTGAGACCATGCGAAGAGAAGCCCTCCAAACTGAGCTTGATATTTTTGAGAGTAGGGTCAAGATGAAGGATCTCAAGCGTATCTTAAACATTAAGGGTGACGATGAAGATCTGGTTACACATAAGAAACGGAAGGCTGTGCCACCTCCCGCTCCTACCAAGCTTAGCTCGCAGCAAACGCTGCCTTCTGAAGACTCCAAGGCTGCTGTCTCTGTCAAATCCGAAGGCACTGTTCAGAACACGCTTAACAATGCTAGCCACGCACCCCAGCCACATCCTCTCCACCAGGTTCCTCCGAATGTACGGCTACCTGCAAGCAAGGTCCCCGACATGGAACTGGTTTCTCTGGAAAAGGTACAATTCGAAAAAGAGTCGGCCCTGCGTACGGGTGTCAAGGACAAACTGCGCACTCGTGCTGCTGGTGACAAAGATTGGGTCAACTTTACTGATAACCCATATATTCCATTCTGCGAGTATTTTGATCCTGACGAAACAACACGAAATTCCCTCAGCATCATACAACCATCTCATGCTGCATATTCTTCGATCACTACTGCTTACCCTCCCACTGCCGACAGCCAATTATCTTTCCCTATGGCATCTTCATTAGGCTATAATCCCCGTGCCGAGTCCAGTTCGTATCTTCTTACCACTGAGTTTACTGATGATGGCGACCTGAAGGTTATTAACAAACAACTTGACAAGAGAGATACCAGCCCTAATGACCGACACTATATTCCACGTGGATCTGCTGTGTCTATGCGCAAGCGTGTTGGACGTGGTGGCAGAATTCTTGTGGATAGAAAGGGTCTTGTGCGACGACCTAAGGGTATAGACTCAATCTACGATACACCGCCTTCAAGCGACGAGTTTCAGGATGAGCTCAACAGTTGGTCTGAATTATCAACTTTTGGCGAGTTTAACTTGGATGATACGTTTGAAAAGGGCAAACTGTTGACACGAATTGAGCGACTTGAGGATCGGTATAAGTATGACAGCGACATTCATTTTGACAACAGTGATTACGCTGGTGGCGATCCCAGTCGTTTGAATGGCATTTCTGAAGACACTCAGTCGATCAGGTTTGGTTCGATGCTAATGTCTAAGGCGTATGATTCGTACTGGGATGCGTTCAAACTGAGACAACAACATTTAACCAAGATGCAGAAAGCGTTACAGCAGCAACAGCAGGCACAACAGCAGGCACAACAGCATGCACAACAACAGCAACAGGCCCAACAAGCCCAGCAACATGCTCATCAGGTTCAGCAGCAACAACGCCAGGCAATGCAGCATGCTGCCAATGGGCATAATCATGTCCAGGCAGCTGCCGCAGGGAAACCACCTGTAAAAGCCAATGGCTCAATGTACACACACGCTGAAATTGTTGCCATGGATCGTGCTTTACAATCGCAGCAGCAGCAGCAGCAGCAGCAGCGGCAGGTATCAGGCAACCATGCGGCTTCTACTGGTGGTATACATGGGATTCCTCAGCAGCAACCGTATTCTGGCGCATACCAACAGAGCGCTGTGAATGGTCAGTCACAGCAGCTTGTCTCAGGTTTAACCAATGCTACTCGCATAACTCAGCAGCAACAGCAGCAACTGCGTCAACAACAGTTACAGCAGCAGATGCGAGTGAACAATGGATCAGTGATGCCTGGTGGTAGTAGCCACCAAATCAATCACACGTCTCCTGTTGGTGCTGCTCTCGGGTACGACCTGAATGGTACAGACAAGTTGGTGAATGGGATCAAGATTAATGGAGGAATTGTCAACAAAGATTTAAACAGTATGTACATGAATGCCAAGGGTATAATGACACTACCCACTGGCGTTCGAATTCCTATGCGGACTGCTGGCGGCCCTGGGGGTCAGGCGTCTATGAACAAGCCTGGCCAGGCGGTCTCGCAGCAGGCGCAACAGGCTCAGCAACAACAGCAGCCAGCGACGCAGCCTCAAATCCATTTAGGATAATTGGTGCCTGCCGTGTTGGAGCATGTTAAGTTAAGTCGGTATATAAAAAAAAACACAAAAAAGTAATTGGTTAATTAAAGCACTTCACGAATAATAATGAAATTTTTTTAACAAAAATTAAACAAAAAAACTTGAAACAAAAATTCCGAGTTACGACTCCGTGAGTAGCTGATACTCAAAATGAAGTAAATTTTTTTTTTTTTTAAAAAAAAACGAGTGGAGAATGTACGGGAGGTCCAAGCATTGGATTAGACCAGCGGTTTCACAATATGTGGCTGAAACGCAAAATACTAAATTCGTGCTAAATTAATACTGTCAACATTTTTTTAATTTTTAATTATTTTTATTAAAATTTATTTGACAAAAGGCTTCGCTAAAAAAAACAATCGTTAATTTTTAAAGGTAAATCACGTGACTTTAATATTTATATTTTCTTTTTTTTTTCTTTCCATATTTGGTTTATATTGTTTAAAAAATTTAGTTTCCATTTATACTCCAAAAAATTAATGAATATTTTGTTTCCTTTTCTCTCCCTTTCTTTTTTAATTTTTTTTTTCTTTCCTGCCCCTGTGTGTTTACCACCTCTCATATCTTCTGTTGATATTCTTATAGCGTCTCACGACTTTAACCTCCTTATTCCATGTCTTTGCTTTCTCCGTCCTCTCAGCAGCAGCAGCAGCAGCTGCCAGGAGGAGATTCTACTACCCCTTCCGCCAAACCCTCAAGCGGCCCCACTTCGTCTAATAACACCCCTTCAGCCCCATCTGCTGGCAGTGTCTCCGCTACAACCAGTAACGCCGCTAATGGCATCAGCTCTGCTAATAGCACCGTGGCATCAACTGCTGCTCCGTCTTCTACCGACGCGGTGGCTAGCGGCACTGCTCTCAATTCTGCCACTGGCAATGGCGCGACAAACGTATCTAAAACCTCGACCCGGCACAGGCCTCCTATGCTTAAGCTCGAAAACAAGTCCAACTTGAAAACCTCACCATCCACAGGTGGCTCATCGTCTGGTTTTGCCGGCGTGAATCTGTCGCAGTTTAATCGTAACTCGGCGACAACCACCACAACGCTGCTTTCTGCCAACCCCACGCCGTCGACCGGCGTGTTTCCCGCGCTGCGAACACCCAAAGATATCGTGCTACAGGATATTGCCGTTCAGTGCATTTCGCCTGCGCTACCATCGTTTGGCTCGTCCGTAATGGATGCCATGGCCCGCAGCAAGACGATCCAGGAGGAGCAGCGAAGGCTGATTGCAGAGCGGCGCAGGCTAAATGGTGACTCAGACAATGATGCTGACGCCGACGACTTGGAAAGCCAATCCGACAAGCAGGTTATAGTTTCTGAAAACGCCAATATTATCATTGAAACCGTACCGACGCCGACGGAGACACGACTGCAGTATACACCCAGCACACTCAAAGACCAAAATCGAAAGCAACGACCAAAGAAGATTGAGCTCTTTCCTTATCACAAAGGCCCATCAATTCGGTCGGCGCCCATTATTAACAATGCGACGGCAGCAGCGCGACGCGTATATGTCCAGCAACAGCACCTACGCGGCGGACCACTACTACAACAACAACAACAGCCACCCCCTAGCGGTCGTGCACCTTCAGTGCGGCAGTGGCCGATTCGAGAAGAGGAGCTCAGTGACGACTCGGACGAATCGATGCGTGATCCAGAAGACGCGGCCCTATCGGACAGCGATGTTGAGACCAAGGCAATTGCCGAAGAAGATGAGCTGGTAGCGGCGCGGCGGAAACGTAAGCGGAAGGAGACGTTTGAGAAACTGGTGCGGTCGGCGTCTGGAGTTGCGGACGCGCCCAAGCCACGCCCGCACACGCTGGCGGTGCACCACCCGGTGCCACCCTCGGCCCAGCCGCAGCAGCGTCAAACTCAACAACGACAGAATCCACACAAATCGCCAATGAGAGCTGACCACAAACGCCAACGGTTTTTGGAGTTGTGCGGTGAGTTATGGGACATGTTCAACGAGTAAAAAAGAATTTAAAAACCGCCGGTTCTGCCAACCCAAAAAAGTAAAAAAAAAAATTGGATAAAGGTTTGTATATTTTTTGGGATCAATGGGAATATAGATACTATTAAAAACAACTAAAAAAGGTAGAGGTTCTATATTGTATACAAGCTTTTTTTTTTTTTTTTTCGTGAAGATGTGTAAATTTTTTTTTTTTAATTCATTTTTTTCTTTGGTTCACTTGTGTTCATTGGAAAGGGTTTTAACTCTCAATCAATTACTTTGAAAAAAAAAAAAAAAAGGTATACGTGTATGTTTGTGTGTATGTTGGATCTATTTATTGTTAAAATAAAAATTAATAATGTTACAAGTTCCAATATCTGTTTGAAGACGAAGTTTTTTACAAGAGATTGATTAAACTTTTTTATTTTTATTTTTGGTGTTTCGTACTGACAACACACACAAAAAAAAACACCCAAGCACAATAATTAAAATCTGCCTTTACAACAACAACAACATTTTTCAAAAATTATACAGGCTACATTATCCAATCCACTTCTTCTCTCCTAAGAACTTTTTTTTTAAAAGCCCAAGTGTGCAAGTCACAGTATGTATATTAGTGCATGATTACATAGAAAACAAACAAAAAAAAATAGAATTCCTTTTATAAAAAAAATCCCCCCTTTCCCCTGGTCCTTTTTTTTTTTTCTTTAGACGTTTGACTTAACCTCGAAGAAGCGCTTCAAGTAGTAGATTTGGAAAACCGAGTTGACGGCCACAACGACAATTTGAAAGATACTCCACCACTTGACGCGGCCATTAGTCGACTCCGCGGTGTTACGATGGATGCGTTCACGAATCACAATGTAGCCCTGCTCGTTTTTAATGCTCTGAATGTTTTCGCCGAGCTGCCTCACCTCGGCCTCAAGCGAGCCAGGCTCGATATCATCTGCGCCCATGTAGATGACGCCATGGACGTGGAATGTGACGTCCTTGGTACCCGTACCCGAGAAAGCGTTGCTGAAACAGTACTCGAAGCGGCCCGTCGACTGGATGGGGATCGACACGTCGCCGTCCGCCACGCGTGACAGCGGCGACAGCTTGTTGCCCGCGGGATCGGCCACCCAAAAGTCAACGGCAAGCTGGTCCGTGGCCGAGGGGTCACGGTTGCCGACCTGGAAGGTCACGGCAAGCTGGTCGCCCTTTTTGACGTTCTCGAAGAAACATGACGTGCCCCAGGGTGCCAGCAGCTGGTTGTGTGCGCGCGCGACCCCGCTGAACACGAGAACAAGCGCAGTGAAAAGGGTAAATAATGATGATGATGTGTGGGCCATTGGATCGGGATCAGTCAACGATAATAATTAATTTATAAAACTTTAGATTAATAAAATTGGTACTAATCTCCGGTGTGACTGGAAAAAAAGAAGTGATTGAAAGAAAACAAAAAGAGAGAAGGAAGCAAGGGAGAGAGATCAGGAACTTTTTTGTTGTTGTTTTTCGAGTTTGGTGTAAACGAAAAAAAAAAAAAAAGAATTGGAAACGGGACACGTTTCGAAAAAAAAAAAAACAAAAAAAACATCGGTCTTAACATTTACAACTTGACACTACTGACATATTTTTTTCTTTTAAAACAAATACTTTTTTGCATTTTACTGTCTTGACAATATCATGATGAAAATAATCATTTAGGTGAGTTTGTATTTACAACTGTTTCAAACTGAGTTAACCATAAAAAAACATTAACCTTTTTTGTTTTTTTTAAATTAAAAAATAAATTATATCATAACACACATGCAAAAAAATAAAAGAGACAACCGATCTTTTATGAACCAGTTTGAGTCCTTTACTTTCTTCTGAAAGAAGAACCCTCGGTCAGCTTGGCCTTACCACCAGTGGGCTGGGTAAGGACGGTGGAGCAGGAACCGCAGGTGACAACAGTCTGGGCATGAGAGAAGACGGTAGTGATGGAGAGACAACCAGGGCACTTGACGTCCATGAAGAACGATCTGGGAGCAGCGACAAGAGTCTTAAGCTTGTGCTTCTTGAGCTCGGACTGAGCAGAAGGGTTAAGGAGATCCTGAGCTAAAACCTATAGAATACGAGTTAGTATTTATAAAAAAAAAAATAAAACATAACGCAAAGTATTTGGACCCGCGATTATGTTAATTTTGAAGCTGTTTGCGAACATTGCATGTGTGCCAGTATCTCTTAGAGGAGTCGACGTAAATGAAGCAAAAACCAATAAAAGATTGTTGTCTAGTATTGACTTCAAGATAGTCTTTGCAGAATCAGTACACAAGCTAAAAATTGGTCTTATTCCGTATTATTAAATTGAAATAACAAAAAAAAAAAAAAAAAAGAATAGCCGGAGCATTTTTCCATTATCTCAAAGAAACAACAAATCCAAAAAAAAAAAAGTTGAAAAAAAGTGAATAGAAAAAAAAAGGAATTAAAAAAAAGAGAGCACACACAGTTTTATTATGTGACGAGTCGAGCAACCGCTGACAGTAATACTCCAGCAACACTGATAACCACACCAGGCATGCTATTGTACCACCCACGATCTCTCTTCTCATCAAAAAAAATTTCACTGCGCCTTAATCTCTTGCATTTTCTTTTCCATAATTATCATTCTTCACTGTTTTTTTTTCTTCAATAATTATTTTTTTGGCCTCTTTAGAATATCTCCCAAGAGACACAGACACACACACGATCACGCACGGGATGGATAAAAACCATCCACGAAAAACAGCGGGCAATAGTTTTCAAGTATTGCTTACCATTTTGATGTGTTTCTTAGTCTGTTTGTATGTTCCGAACTAAATGCTTCACGTTGACAAAAAAAAAAGAGGGAAAAAGAGAAGAAAAGGAAAAAAAAAAAAAAAAAACTTTTAAAAAAAAGTTCAGTGGGGAATGTCCAACCAAAATATATCTATCTGAAATTTTTTTTTTTTTTCTCTCTTGACAGAGTGTGAGAATAAAAAAAAAAGAACAACCCATAGTGAGGGTAAGGTTATTTTGCCACCACTTTTACAGTGGTCATGTGATTGTGAGGTTAATCTTCAAAGGTTATTTTGCAAGTGTTTGTCTTTTTTTTTTTTTAAAAAAAACCAAATAAAAATATGAGCGTAACTTTCAGAACATAAAAAGTGTGACTGCTGAAAATCATTTACTTCTTATAGAACCGTAACTTAAACTTTAAGAAAAAAAATATAAATTTAAAGCTAAAAGCTCAAGTACTAAGACTGTTTCTTAATTTTCAATTTTTATTTTTCCCCAGACCGATAGCTGAACATCAAAATAAAACAAGCACAAAACACAAAAACTAAACATAAAAAAAAAAAAATCGATAAGAAAAAGAAATAAATAAATATACGGATAAAAAAAGCACCCAAAAACAAAAAAACATTAGTTTGAGCCATTGAATGATGAACCGTTTGATTCTACTGGAATGGTAGTATTTGAAGGTACAGTGGTAGATGCAGAGGGTGGCTGGTGACCCGATGTCCGGGCCTTGACGTTATCAATCGCAAATTCCAATTGAGGATAAGCTTTCTTCACTGTATTGCTAAGAATATCTTGAAATTCCTAAAAAAAAAGTTAATCTCCTTCTTTCTTTTGGGATTGCGATTGCAACCGATCAAGGGGAAAAAAAAAAAGGAAGCATACCTTCATTGCCTTCATCTTGCCGTTGATGTATTGGTTTTGTTTCGCCAGTAATTCGACAAACTCTCTAGTGTAAACGTCGGGGTTTCGACCGTTTTCGACGTAGCTAGATAAGACTGTTAGCAAAAAAAAAAACAAAAAAAAAAAAAAAAAAATAGGGTATTTCAAGATCTTACTTGACGACATCTACTGGCAGTCGATGATCTAGTTTATGACCCATAAAATTTAGATCGTCCATCTGTTTCATCAGCACATCCCTAAAAAGCCTGTTAGTACACTTAATCACACCAAAAAAAAAAAGAAAATTTAATTGCAGAACCACCCCCCAAAAAAATCCAATAAAACAATAACAACATGCATTGGCAACAGTCTGTAACACTTGACCTAGAACCAAAATCACTACTAATACTACTTACACGCGCTCGACAAGAGCCTCTTTTGACTGGACCGTGCCCTGGAAATCGTGAACAATGATTCCCAGCTCGATGAACGTTTCAATAACCTGCCGGAGCTGTGCCTCTGTTTCCTGCAGACCGGCAAATTCAGAACTGGTGTTGTCGAGGGAGACTGCGGTGGTGGGTTCGCTCATGGTCATTCGAAAGAGGTTGTGTGTGTGTGTCTCTTTGTGTATATGTGTTTTTGTGTAAAAAGAGGTTGCGATTGGACGTATGTGTGTTGGGTGGTTGAGCACTTGGTTGGAACTACTACTGCTGTTAAAAAAAGGTTCAAAATCGTGTTAAATTAATGTGTGTTGATGAAGCTCTGAAATCAAAAAAAAAAAAAATTTGGAGGGGGACGTGTATGTGTGTGTGGGACTAATGCCAGTAGGAAAACAAAAGTAATGTAGATATGTCAGCAATAGACTCATGCCTTACTAATCAACGTTGAACACCAAAAAAAAAAAAAAGTCAATTGAATGTTCACAAGGCTTCGTAATTAGAACAAACAAACTTGTGATAACTGAAAAAAAAAAAAAATAACTATTAAACACCAACAACAAACAATAACACAATCTTGGTTAATTGTAATAATAAATTTTACAATGTGTTTACAAAATAAACAGACCATTTTCTTCTAACAAGAATAAGTGTAAAGTTGTTTCAGACTGGTTTCAAAAAAAAAAAAAAAAAAAAAAAAAATTGTAACCATACATGCACAAAAAAAATTATAAAAAGATCAACGACTGTTCAGGTCTGCACTATGAAATTCACAATCAACAAGTCTAAAAAAAATTTGTAGTAAATTACATAGTGTACATTTGTTCACACCCGTTTTTTTTTTAGTAAATTTTTTTTTTAATTTATCTTGTATTTGTTTCATCGCAGACTTCTGTTCAGGTTTTCATTCAGACTTGAAAAAATTATTAAAAGGTATGCATGAAAACTGTAAGTCTTCGATTACTTTTTTTTTTTAATTTTTTTTTTTTTTTTTCTTTCTTTCTTTTATTTCTGCAGTGTTCAAACTGTAGACAGACATTTCAAATCCCTTCAAGATATTAGATCCAAAAAAAAAAAAACACCTTGAAACTTTTTTGGGATAAGAATTCAGTACACATAGTGCAGTAGCAGTAGTATTATAATTTTTATCTTTTCTCAAGACCACTTGATTCCATACAATGATCATGCCTAAAAAAACATTAGCAACACATCTATCTAGTTAACTACTTGTTTGCTGCTATTGTTCTATTGTTGTTGCTGTTGTTGCCGGTGCTGTTATTGCATGCCGGGGTTTCGTTTCAGATGACCTGTCATCAGCCAACCCTTTTCACCCAGAAACTCACGGGTCCAGGCCACGCTGAGCTTACCCATGCCAACAGACTGCCGCACAATAGGTGTCGTAGTGCCACTAGCATTGCCGCCGCTGCTGCTGCTGCTGCTAGCGTTTTCGCCCGCTGGTTCATCGTCATGCGTCACAAGATAGCAAAACTGCCAAACCTCTTTCGGCATCAGCAGCGCTCCGGTACCTCCCCCTCCTCCTCCCCCACCGCTGCTGCTGTTGCCAGACACACCGTTTTCATGGCCGGTCGCAATGCTAGACGAGACCCACCCGGGAGGGGCCACGAATTCGGTTGCTTCGAGCGTCAGCGCAACGTCGGTCACGTTTTCGACCTGTGCCTCAAACGCACACGCCGTTGGCGACACGTTCGAGATCTTGGTTCGGATCAGCAGGCCCTGCTCGGCCGTGAACCGGTAGATTTTTGTAAACGTGACAGGGGGCGGCGCCTGCACTCCTGCTGCCTCTGCTGCGTCGGTGTAGGTGACAACGGCTGAAATGACATGGATGCCAGCGTCGCGTGTTTCGTAGTCAATAATGAACTGCTTTTCGCAGTCTAGCGTGGCAGCCTCCTGGATCAGCGGGATCGGGTGCTCGCGGTTGGGGGTGCTAACAGACACCGCCAGCGTCACGTCTAGCGGCGGCACGTTGGATTCCGGATCGGCGCCTGCGGCTGGCTGGTTGGGATTGAGTGAGATGATGCAGCGAAACGTTTCGCCCACGTACAGGTTCCCAAACGACGAGGGCAGGGACAGGAGTAGCGGCGGAGCCATCTTATTTGTCTTGCTGCCAATGCTGATTGATCCACTGTTTTCTGCAGCAGTAGTAGAGGCCTCGGTAGACTGACTGTCCTCGCCTTCAACACTGTGGTTAGGAATGGCAGCATCTTTGGCGTGTCTACTACTGGCGTTTTCGTCGTCGTCAGGGCCAAAGGGGTCAGCTATGAGCAGCCGCGGGGACTGTAGTTTCGGGCGTGAGAGGCGAAGTACCTTGAGTGAGACTTTGTGGTGGGAGGGCACAGACGACGAGAGCCGCTTCGAGTCAGTTACCAGATTCATAGAAGCGTCTGATAGAAAAAAAATTTAAAAAGTTTGCGGACGATGCGACAATGAGCAATCAATCGATGAAATAAAGAGAGGGGAGGTGATGGCCTGCTTTGATTGAGTTTTTGTGGGGGTAGGGTGAGTTCTAAAGCTATTTTTTTTTTTTTGTTTTGTTTTGCCTGAATTGTAACGCATGAGTTAAAGCCAGACTGGCTTAGCGAAATGCAAAAAAAAAAAGAGCTTTAGGGTGGTGCGGTGTCAGATGACTGTGGGCAACCACAATTGGAAGGATTGGGAGGGTGAGAAAGAGAGGGCTTAAAAAAACGAACCAGAGACCGCACTGTAGTGTGGTGGTGGGTAAACGACGGTGAAAAAAATAAATGAATTTAATTTTTTTTTTAACTGTTTTTACTTGCCATGATCTTTTGATTTAATGAGCAAGTAAATGGAAACAGTAAAAATTGTTTAATTTTTTTTTTAAAAATTCAAGCCAACTGTCTTAAATCAATACCCCACGTTCACTATCGATAAGCGAAACCTTTTTAAAAAAACAAAAAACTTTAGCAACATTGAATTGAGTTGAAGCAACAGATAAACAAATCAATGAAAAAAAAATAAAAGTTTTATTCAAAAATTAATCAATTTTTAAGTTACGTTAGAGAGGTGATGTAAATTGCTGGACTCTCCAAATTGTTTGTCGCAAAGCAGATAACTACACCCTTTTTTTTTAAAAAAAAAAAACTATGATCCCTGACTTCATAATACGTAATTTTTTTTTAGTTATCTTTGGATTGACTTTGGAAGTCCCTTCCCCTTTTCTCTCCTATCTCCTTGAAGTTGTTTAACATAGCAACAGTGTTTTCTTTTTTATCTTAATTTTTTTTTTTTCTTTCTTTTCTTGTTGGAAAAAAACAAATTGGTTGCTGCTCTCCTCTTTTTTTTTTTTTTTTTAATATTTGTTAAATTTGTTACTTTCTTTTTTACTTGGTTCACTGACAGTTCAATTGCTTTCTCCGCTCTGTAGATAGTCTCAAGTCTTATTAGTGCAATCAGACAGTAGCAACAACAGTTCATAACTATTATCAATTTTTAAAAAAGTATACTGAATATTTGAAGTCTCATAAACTGCTATAAACATTCTTTCTAATTTATCTTTTAATTGACAATAATCTTGAAAACTTATCTATTTCTTTTGTAGCATGTGGATAAAATTGTGAGTGAAGTTGATCCCAATAGAAAAAGACAACAACAACCCCAGTTTATGTAAAATAATGAAAATGCTACATTGTCAGAAGCAGTAGAAGAAGAAAATTAGTTCTAATCATTGCCGAAAGCCAAATAATAAAAAGGTTAAAAAGGAGATCTGTCATTTATCAATTATTAGAACCCTTGAGGTATAAATACTAATATTTTTTTTTGTTTGAAGTTTTGAAATGGTTTTAAAAAACCCTTTTGATGTTTCTCTCGTTGAACAAAAAAACAACACTTATACGCGAGACTTAAAAATTCAAGGTTGGGGTTTCAATATTTGTTATTGCTTAGTTTGAACCGAAATAATAATTATAAGAAACTTTTTTCAATTTCAAATACAAAAAAAAAAAAAGGATATCTTAGTGCTAATCCAAAGTTTATAATATTTTTAGTTGTCTAGTCCGAAGCAGGTCTAGACCATAAGCTCTAGGTTAAAAACCTGAGGACAAAACTTTTAAAAATTTTAAATTTTTTCGAATGACGCATTGCGAGACATAAATAAGGTTTCTGTTATTGATGAGCTTATTTTTTTAAATTTATTTTAAAATAAAAAATTGTCATTAAATTCCTCAATTAAAAATCAAAATTTTTAATGGCAGTATAATTCTTTCTCTCACTCAAATAAACTAACCACATTAATAATTTTTTTTTAAAAGAGTCTTATTTAATACTTCTTTTTTCCCTTCCTTTTTATTTCTTTCTTTTCTTCTTTCCCTTCATAACCTTTTATTTATTCAAATATTTTTATACCATTTTATCATGTCAGAAAAGCAACCACCTTCATCCACTACTACCAAGCACAGCTTTTTTTCTTTTTCTTCCTTCTTTGGATCCTCTGCGCCCGCCGCCACAACAGCAACCCATACCACACCTAGCAGCAGCAACAATGCCAAACTATCGCCATCTTCCCCCAACTACCGCCGCTATTCTCTCTCTAATCCTATAACACCGGATCAGGCTCTGAATTTGTCGCGCGCCACCGCATCAACTAATTACAACAACAACAACAATGATTCACCACTTTCACGTGTTGTTTCCGCTGATCCTAAGCTGCCATCGCCCAACAAGCCACTGCCGGTGCCTTCTAATCGCACTAAGCGGAAGCGTCGAGATAGCACTGCATACCAGGGTATTGGCATTGTTGCTGCGTATTCTGGAGGACCATCTTCGTTTTAAACCAAAAAAAAAAATAAAAAAATCAATATTTATATTGGTTTTTCACGTTACGGTTTTATTTTCATGTTACGAATGTGTTTTTGCATGTGCTTTTTTGTTATCTTTTTATTTTTGTTAAATTTTTACTTTTATTTATTGTTGTTTGTATAGACGTTGTCATGACTTAAAATTCTTTAATTGAAATTTTTTTTTTTTAAAAAAGACATTTTCAAAATCTGGGGTTAACTATCGATGGTTTGCAAAATGACATATTTTATTTTTTTGGCCTCTTAAAAGGCATCTGACGTTTTTTTTTTTTAACAATTTTGTATATGTGAAGTAAGAAAAACCAAAAAAAAAAAAAAAAAGGAAACGAAGAAGAAGATCATTTCGCACTAAGGTGCTAAGTTTATCCACGTGATATCGGTTCACACTAGTCTTTAACACTTGCTGCCATCACTTCGCTACCTTCAAGTATTCTCTGAGATTACAATTACGGGAGGGGGGGGGGGTTAATTTTTTTTTTTAATAAAATTTCTGGTTCACATGGCCTTCAAGTTACAGTTGCTTTGAAAAGTTGCTCAGAAGCGGGGCGGCAGCATGACTAACCCAAAAACAAAATAACTCTCATGTGGTGCGTGAAATTCACTAATTGGGAGGGTGTCAACTAATTGTTTTTAAAAAAATTCTAAAAAAAAACATAATACTTGAGAAATAATACATTAAATATAACTGTTATGATATATGACTTTGAACATGGATTGTTAAAATAAATTGTATTGTAATGAAATCAAGTTTTAAATTTTTTTTTTTTGATTGTCTTTATGTGAAAAAAGGAATTTAAACTAGAAAAAAACCCGTACAGCTTGTAAGTTTCAAACGTGATAATTCCTTTGTTCATGAAATTTTTCTTAATTTCATTAATAGTTTTTTTTTGTTCCATTCGCACCCTGCTCATATTTGAATTGACGTGAATAAGTTTTTATGCAGGACTAGGGTATATCTAGCATTTTTAAGATAATTTTAGGGGGGAAGGTAGAAGTAGACCATAAAAAGTAAGATTTTTTGATATGATCTAATTTTTTGGATCTTTTTTTTTTTTTTTTTTCATGTGCATGCGTGTGTAGTATTTATATGTATTCACACAATTTTATTACATACACAGACGCGTTATTTTTCC
>JAKVQX010000431.1:0-17201 GCA_030463015.1 Geotrichum citri-aurantii
TTTGTATAATGTTTTAAATAGTTATAAGGACAATAAACTGATTATAATAATAATAATAACCTCAATCCACTAAAATTCTTTAAGAAGACTGAGCCTCGTCATACTTTTGAGCAAGTTGTTACAACAGCAAATATCTATTATTCAAAAAGCTACTGCAAATGTGACCAGCGAGAAGCAGTTGAACAAATTCTGAAAGAGTGTCCTATGCTATGCATCCTACAGAGCGCGGCTTTTCTAGAAAAATTTCCCCGGAGCTTGATTCAAAAGTCTTACTTGACATCGACAAAAAGACTCGAAGTGGTAGTCAAGTCTTAGGATTTAATACCGCAATTTCTTTGCTGATGGTTCGCTTTACCAGAGTCTGCTTTGTTGATTTTTTGACTGTCAGTTTCTGATATCGACCTATCGGGTTCTTTGGATCTCAGTCTTTTCTTATTACATGAAGCAGTTCATTAAAAATTTGGTGGCAACAAAAAACCGAAACCACTTGTGTGCGCTGAAAACATTACTTTTAAATCCTACTAAAGACACTTTTTTTTTTTTTTTTAAAAAACCCTCTTTATATGAGTAATAAAGTCACTTGGGTTGTACTTTTTATTGGAACTCTTGCGGTTTTATAAAGAAAAAAGATTCAAGTTTCTTAGAACTTTTTTGTAATCATAGTTGTCAATTTTTATGTTACTGTGTGTACATGTGCATTAAGAGTGATAGTTGCTGCCGCACTCCTCGGGAGGCCATTTTTTACCTGCTAGACGTGAGACTACCACTATTTAACCCGGAGCTTTGTAAATCTCCTGTTAGTCTTCCATTTCTCAGCCATGTTTTTTTTTTTCCTATAAGTTTAGGTTTGACCTGCTGAGTCAATTTCAGTCTCTCAACAGTTGCATTGACTTTAATGTTTTTGAATTAGGACTTTGCAATGGTCTTTTTTGGAAACACCAGCCATAAGTAAACGATCACTGCTTTGAGATGCACAATGAAAACAAGTTATTGGGAGTTTCTTCTTTTAACAAACTTATTGTGCTGAGATTACATGTAACTTCCCAAGTGATTCTCCCTTACTGAAAATCGACGAACAATTTGCAAAGTTCTGCATAAAAAATAGTTTTAATTTTGTATTATTAAGGCTTTGTAAAAAATTCTCTTACTTAGAAATTAGGCTAGAAACTTTTCTCCACTTTTGTGATTTAATCGACATGGTAACACTTATGGCTTTAAGTTTTTCCGAACCATACGAAAAGATATTTATAACTTTCGTTTGTGTTTTTAAAGTGACTTTTATGATGCACACAAAAATACTGATTTTGTTTAATTGTTGAAATTTCCAAAACAAAAATAAAATGTGGGCATTTGAAAAAAAAAAAAAAAATCTAAGTTTTTTCCCAGCCAGACAATGAGGGTGTAGGTTTTTAAAAGGTTTAAAAAAGATTTAAGCTTTTGCCTATGAATGCAAACAGAGAGTGTCGCTAAGATTTTTTGTCAGAGGTGTGAGAATGAGGGAGTTAATAAATTGATTTCCTGCTAAAGTTTTTTTTTTTTATTTTGAGTCCAGTAAACGCTGAGTAAAAAGTTCGCCTATCGCGTATCTGCACTTCCAACCCTGATGCAGAGCAAACTCAATTATCAAAAAAGATTCTATAGCATTTCTATATATTTGTGTAAAGGGTTTCTTTAACTAGGTCAAAACAACTAATTCTGATGTCAATTTTAAGTATGATATTTATAGAAGTCTGCAAAAATAACTCCAAAATTATACCACAACTTAGATTTCAAAAAAAAAAACTGTTTTTTCCACGAGCATAGCTATTATCAATTGAAGCACCTTAAATATCACATTTCTTGAGAAATCAAGAAAAGTCAGACAGCTCACCAATAAAGTCTTATTTTAACACCTTTTTCTTTTAAGGATTAAATTTTTTATGTTCATCTCAGAAATAAGATAAATGGTTTACGTAGGTTCATTTTAATCTTTTGAGATGTCAAGATGCTTTGGCCAGAGCATTTCTAATATTAACCGCAAACCTTTCTAAAGTTATCATCCTGATAATTAGTTTTATATCGTTTATATCCAATAAAAATTTACTCAGTTAAACTAATGAAAAGCTATCTATTGAACTAAAGAAGTCAGAGACCTCATGCTTAAAAGTTGCGTCACACAGAAAAAAAATTTAGAATTATGATTTAGACAGAAAGATATGAAACTTGACATTTAAAATGAAAACTCAAGTCATATGAAAGTTTAAATTCTGTTTGGCATCTTTATTCAAGTTTTTTGCTTCTACAAACAGTGTTTAATTAGCTTCCAACTAAATTTTGAAAGAAACAAATTCTATATTGTGCAACAAACAAGTCACTTATAAATTTTAAACAACTTTTATTGTCTGCTGCCAATAGCTTGATCTGAAGGCACTTGTTTTTATGATGGTGTGTGTTGAGATGTCAAACAAGACCTAACCCTTGTAGTTACCGGGGCAACATTCCAACTTTCAAGTTTACTGAACAATCTCCCAGCAAAAAAAGTGTAAACATTCGAATGTAAACAAACACAAACTCCCTTTCTTCTTCAACAACGACAACAACACCAAAAGCTTTTCCGTTTGTTTCCTTTTTCAAATTTTACTTTAGCCCTCTACCAAATCAGGTGTCCGGAGCATGCTAATCCACCTCTAATTGAAACATCTATCTAAGTTTTGTGTGTGTATGTACCGTGATCGATTTTAATTCTAGATGAGTTGGAAAGAGTCTTCCATTTCAGTTACAGGTGAGTACCGAGAGATCACTGTAATCACCTCAATAATTGCTTGACACTCTCACTGAACCTTTTTTTTTTTTTTTTTTTTTTTTTGCTTGGTGCTATGTAGTCCGCGTTCGCCCCTTTACAGAGGATGAGTTAGGACATTTACAAACAGTATCCGAGGAGCCCGTGTTTATGGGCGGCGGCAGCCTGGCGACCTCGACAAACGATTATGGAAACGCCGGCTTTGGCGGCACACCAGTAGTGTCGCGTATGGGTGCAAACGCCGGAATTCGCAAAGTCGTCAATGTGGTCGACGATAAAATGCTTATTTTCGATCCGCCAAATCACTGCATGTCAAACAATAATGTCAGAGCCATGGGTCGGGTCCGCGAGCATCGGTTTGTGTTTGATCGGCTGTTTGACGACAATGCTGCACAGGAAGATGTGTACAGCAACACCACACGACCACTTCTCGATTCGGTTTTGGATGGATTCAATGCAACAGTTTTCGCTTATGGAGCGACCGGGTGCGGTAAGACGCACACTATTAGCGGCAACCCCCAAGCTCCGGGTATTATTTTTTTGACGATGAAGGAGCTGTTTGATCGGATATCAGACCTTCGAGATACCCGCTCAATTGACGTGTCGCTCTCTTACCTTGAAATATACAACGAAACCATTAAAGATTTGTTACAACCCAGCAACAAACTGCTTTCACTGAGAGAAACCTCAGATCACCGCATTATTGTGTCGAATTTGAGCACACATAAACCAGAAGATGTCGAGGCTGTCATGGACATGATTCTTCAGGGCAATAAAAATAGAACAGTCTCCCCCACTGAAGCTAACGCAACATCATCAAGATCACACGCAGTACTTCAAATTGACGTCATCCAAAAGAGCAGAACTGCTTCACTGACAGAACCTCATACCTTTGCAACACTTTCTATCATTGATCTTGCGGGCAGCGAGCGTGCATCAGCAACGAAAAACAGAGGCAGCCGGCTGATCGAGGGTGCTAACATCAATAAGTCACTACTTGCCTTAGGAAATTGCATCAACGCATTATGTGACCCGCGACGCCGAAATCATGTGCCTTACAGAGACTCGAAACTGACTCGGTTACTCAAATTTTCTCTGGGAGGAAACTGCAAGACAGTGATGATCGTGTGTGTTAGCCCGTCCAGCCATCACTACGATGAAACTCTCAATACGCTCAAATATGCCGACCGCGCAAAGAAGATTAAGACTAAGATTATCAGAAACGAACATAATCTTGATAGACACGTTGGATCATATTTGAAAATGATCACTGAGCAGAAAGCTGAAATAGAAGAGCTCCGCAAGCGTGAGTCCAAAGCTATCAGTCAAGCGCTCGCACAAGCTGAGAAAGCCGAAAAAAAGGCTTTAAAACTATTACAAGAAGCAATAGAAAGCCTCGAAATTGCATATGACAAGTCAATAGAATCTTTAGATGAACAAGCTAAGATCCAGTATCGGCTGCGCAACAATATTCATCAAATCGATCAGTTGAATGCAATACTAGATTCATTCAACAAGTCGCTCTGTGCCAGTCAAAACTCAGCATTCTCTGATTTGGCTGAAGACATCCAACAGTTCATTAGCAAATTGAGCAAAGAGAAAGACGTTCTTACAAACTACACCCAGTCAACCAACCCTGATAAACAGATGTTGGAAGTGGCAATTAACAAGCTGAAGCGACGATTAGAAGATACCCCAGGCTTGACTGATCAAAACCGGACTTTGTTTCAGCTTCATGCTGAAGTCGCAAAGCACAAATATGATCAGGAATTAGCAAGTGCCGCGCAGTCATATTTATTATCAAAAGACCTATTGCGAAATCTTTCCGCCTTGTTTTTCAAAGTTATGGGTAAACTTGGAACTCTCAACGAGGTGGATTTAGACGAAATTAAGGACCAGCTATTGATGATTACGGATGAGGTGGTTGCCGAATGCCAACTTCTTGTTGAGAAGTTTTCTCCAAATTCAAATAGAAACGGCAGCTTGAGTAGTGGTGATTCGATGGCACCAACGCGCACTCGCAAGCGATCAGCATCGATGATTAGCTTCACGACTCCAGAGAAAAACACTTCAAATCATTCTTCAACCCCCATAATAGATAGGCGTATGTCCACTGTGGGCGTAGTCGGCAATGGCACGCGAAGAATGTCAATCCGAAAATCGCCATCAAAAAAGCATATGGCTGCAAAGTCACCTCTACGCAGCTACAAGCGAGCAGTAAAACGCGTTCGCTGGGAGGATGATAGCGGCAACTCGATAGACATACCAGTGACGCCTCTTAAAACAATCAACCTCGACTCAGACTCGCTGCCGACACCACCAGAGCTTTTGCTTGGCACTGCGGAGGGTATGGAGAGCGACGAATTACGGACACCGCCGGCTAGACGTATGCGTAAAAGTTTTCCATTGCCCCCAACGTCGAGCACACCAATTCAGGCAAATAACAGCCCCGGAAACCGGCGTACCAGTCTACGCTTTGGCGTCAAGGGCGAGTTGCGACGCAAGAGCTCGTCGCGTCAGTCATTGGTACCATTGCTAGAAGGGGTTAGCAGCAGCACTCACATAAATTTTCAATCACAACTGCCAGTTATTAGTGAGGCTGTGCGACGGTCTTCAGGCTCGGGATTACCACCCATGCCGCTGTCGTCGCCCGTTAATCCTGGCGAGAGTAGCGTTAGAGATTTCAACAGCGTGTATCAGAAGAAACTTGGATTAGGGCAGCCTTCAAGGCTCGCAAAGCGTGAATAGAAGATGGGTCAATAGCTGATGGCAAATCAAGTTTCAAATTTAAAATCATCATTTTTATATCTACTTTATAAATTCTTACACTAACTAGCATAATAAAAGTTTTTTTTAGGAAGAGGTTATAAAAGATAAAAGCTCCTGGATCTCAGTTTCAAAAAAGCTTTTATAAGCTTGCAGTAGCGAAAATGGGTGGTAGCCGGCAGGTTGTTAAGCATGCCGGCAACGTTTTTCTAGCGCCTTAAAATAACATTGACGGTAAGGTAACAGTACAGGGTCAATGCTCAACGAATGTTGAGTAGTGTGCAATGTTGAAATCTTGCCTTCGGGAGTGATTAAGTTTTAAGAAACCTATTTAAACAGGCAAATTAAAATTAAAATTAAAAAAAAAAAAAAAAAAAAAAAAAAAAAAACAGCCACCTAAAATAGTCTATTTTTCATTTTCTAATTTTTTTCCTCGGAGCTCTGTACTTTGTTGAGAGAAGTGTTTCCAACTTTCTTAGATTCCTTTAATTTTTTTCTATAGTTTGTTGCAAGTTCCAACTACCCTATTCGTCCGTTTGATAAAAATGACTGAACAACTGACTTCATCTTCCACTATCAACTTTTTTAAAGGCCATCCTACAAATAACTTGCTTCCTGTTGACGAAATTCTTCGGGCAACTCAGTCGCTACTCACGCGTGACCGGCCAACCGACAATAACGATGAGGACCGACACCCGCTGACATACGGTTCTGACCCAGGCTCCCGCGAAGTCCGGAATCTTATTGCTAATTGGAGCCATGAGGCACATAGAGGAGAAAAGAAATTTCCGCTGGCTGATCCGTATGTACTATTTTTCTTTTTAGACTCACTGAATTTTATTTTTGCAAATCGGTGCTATAGACAGCGCTCTGTAAAGGCGTTATACAAATTGATATAAATTGCAAAAGCTAATACTAACATTGAATTTGACAGGGATGCAATTAATCTTACGAACGGTGCCAGTTTTGGTGCAGCAAATGTATTGCAACAATACACGTTACCGCACACAGGTTACACAAGACAGGCTTTTATTGTGTCGCCTACATACTTCCTGATAAACTCGGTTTTCCTTGACGCTGGGTTTTCAGGAAAGCTCACAGCAGTCCGTGAAGACCCCAAGACGGGAATTGACTTTGACTTTCTTGAGCAGGAACTGCAAAAACATGACGAGGCAGCTGCAGACAAAAAAGATGACGTATCGGCAATTGAAGACTCTACACGTGACCGCCCACGCAAGCTGTTCCGCTACGTCATCTACCTCGTGCCGACCTTTTCAAATCCCTCCGGATCAACCATTACCACGAATGCGCGGCTACGACTACTGGAAATTGCCCGCAAGTATGACTTGCTGATTTTGTGTGACGATGTTTACGACGCGCTGGTCTTTCCCAGCACCAACCTTGCGGAGCTTCCGCCGCGCATTGTAACGCTTGACCGCACTACGCTTGCCGAGAGTGGCGTAGACGTGTCCAAGGAGTACGGCAACACTGTTTCAAACCTTTCGTTCTCAAAACTGGTGGGTGCAGGCTTGCGCTTTGGCTGGCAGGAAACAGTCTCGCCGCTGCTTGCCCAAGGTCTTGCACAGTCCGGCGCTGTGCGCAGTGGAGGCACGCCTGCGCAACTCAACTCCATGGTTGTGGGCGAACTGATTCGTCTCAATCTGTTACAGGATCCCATAATTATCGGGCTTGTAAATGTTTACAGTGCACGAGCCCAGGCGCTCCGTGAGGCAGCCACCACGGAACTACCTCCAGGAACTGAGATCTACGGCGGCAACGGCGGGTACTTTTTCTGGATCATAACGCCTGAAGCCGTTGACGCGCGCGCGGCTGCAAAATTATGTAAAGAGCGCGGTGTCGTGTTAGCCAACGGCGATCACTTTGAGGTCAAGGGCGATGTCCTTGGATGGGGTCGCCGCTGCCAGCGCCTGGCGATTTCATATTTAACTGTGGACGAAATTCGTCTTGGTATTAAAATCTGGGGTCAAGTGTGCAAGGAGCTCATCCAGCAACAGGAGTAAAAAACATTGAGTGTATAGAGACTACTCTTCAATTTAATGTATAAATATACTGTTGTCAATCAAAAAAAAAAGAAAACCAGTTTTAATTTTAATGGCCGAAAATTCTTCTTACAACAACGCGTTGTGTTCGAACTAGAGTGTGCTCCGTGAGGAGAAAAAATTGTTTTTAAATTTAAAATGTCGGTAGCTGTTAAAATTTTGTTCAAGCAAATAGGAACTTGAAAGAAAATAAAACGTATCTTATTCTTTAAACAAAAAATCAGTATGTTTTTTTTTAAATGCCTGATTTAATCATGCCAATATTTAGTTTTTATCTGTTAGTCTGCAAAAAGCCATGTACTATAGGCGTGAAAAATATTAAAATTTAGTTTGAAAAGTCCAGTTCCCATAAGCCTATGTTTTCCTGTTTAAATAGAAGAAGCTAAAAATCACCAATTTAAATTACATCTAGGACAACAATTTTTGTTACTTTGCACAATCTGTATAAAGCATGGCACATTTGTATTAAGTTATGAATTTTAGATTGGCGTGTTTTTTTTTTCTAATAACTCAATCTTATTGTATAAAAATGACTAATTGTCTTTTTTTTCAAAAAAAAATAAGCTGTGTATTATGAATTGCAAAAAAAAATTGAATCACAAGAATTTGAGGTTTCAAGGAATTAGCAATAAATTAACTCAACCCAAAAAGTCGTTTTTTTAGCTTTTGACTTTCATAAGTACTTTCTGATACTTTTAATTATTTGAAAATGAAATTAAAGCTTTTTTCTGTCTTGATCAAGTTTATTTTAACAGGTTTTGTTTTATAAAGGACTTTTTGTAAACAACTCACTAAAAAGGACACAACCATATTGCTTACAATAGCTAAATCAGAAAGAAAAAAAAGAATTACATTTCTTGGAAAGTTAGTATTTTTAAAACATAAAGACTTCCTTGACACACAGACTTGGTTCGTGGAAAATTCGGCGCCATCGAAGTGAATGAAATTTCTTTAGTGAATGGCGCAGCCTCGCTAATAGGGTTAATTCTTGTAGTATTTATGACTTCTTTGTATTATGTTTTAAATAGTCATCTGGACTACAAACTGATTATAATAACAATTATAACATTAGACTGTTCTTTTAATTTGAATACGGCGTGGAAACAAACATGAAGTGGGTTTACTCAGGTCACATTGAAAAAAAGTTATTTTGGTGAAGTCATTTGAAACATAAAAAGGGTAGTTTAAAAATGAAGATTAGTAGTTAGAATGTGTGTGATGCAAGAAATTATGATACTACAAAACAATTAGCAGATAGTACAATCTAAATTTAAAAAAAATTGGAATTTAGAATACTACCGGCAACCCCTTAGAAGTCAAAAAAAAATAGTAAAAGAGAATAAAGTATCTATATAGGCTCTGAACTAGACTCAAAAAAAACAATCACAACTCGATAACTTAATTTCTAAGTTGAGTCTTTACCCACTTCTGTTGATCCAAAGTCTTACGGCCACTAAGAGAATCTCTAATGTAGGCTTAGGCTCAACTAAGCAATAAATGGTTTGAGTTGAAAAAAAAGTTATTTTTAAAAAATTTAACTTGTTTTTTAAAAAATGTGATCAAATTTAGTCTGAGAAGCGAAATCTTTGAAAAGCTAGGTAGTAAAAAAAACATTTTTAATCCCCTACCAACTTTTCAACACGAATCAAGAAGACATCAGTGTTTGCAGATTTAGTTCACAATTATTAGACTTTTATGTTCCCTGTGACATAAATTTAGACTTGAAGATTTGATTTTATATTTTGAAACGAATTGTAGCCTTTAAGTGATATTTACAGCCTCGATTTGACCCATTTTTTTCTAGAATTCTTTTTGACAAGGTAACAATCCATCACTGTCTCACGCTTTTTTTTTTTTGGTTTAAAAATCTGTCGATAAGTTTGTTGAATGACTTAAACAGAAAAAAAATTCTCAACTACCTTGATGTCACAAATTCGAAACAATAACAAAAAAGCTGATTTTTAGAAAACTCTAAAAACTTAGTTGTTATCTTGGACGGATTTAATAGTTTTAGTGTCTCAATTTCAATGTCTCATAAAATAAACTTTTCAATCTCAAGATTTTTAATTTTCAATTATAATTATTGTTATTTTAGTGGCTGTTATTACTAGATTTTTTTTTGTGGTCTTTGTAACTAGTTTTAACCTGTGAAACAAAACCAATCATTAGTGTATTACTTTTAGCAACAACAAAAAAAAAGGGGGCAGTGAACTTTTGTCAAACTGAATTTTTTATCACAATCTTAAATCTCACGCAACCGTTGGCTAACCATTATTCGTTAAGAAAAAAATCTGAAAAAATCTAAAAGTCAACAGAAAAAAAGAGGCTTGTTCAGTAGACTAAATCTAACTTTGGGCAAACTAACGGATTAAAGCATTGAATATCAGAACTGGTGCGTGGCGTTTGTCTAAAAGAAATTTCTGACAATAGAAAAAAAAAATTCAACAGTTAATAATTTGGAGTATAATTAGTGGTGGTTAAATAAGTCTATTGTCTTAATTCTTAATTGTTTTGTTTTAACTCTGGTCTCTATCCCCGGGTATCCCCGGTTGGGCTTTTTTTTTTTTCGATGAAATTTTTAGCGCTAATTGAGTGAGAGAAAAAACATCTCTATTGATACTAAGGTTGTATCTCAACATTAAACCAAAAAAAAAATTGGGTAAGTTTTTTTTCAAAAGAATCCAAGAAAACAAGCTTTTTTTTGACAATCTTGGGGTTCTTAAAAGTTGTGAGTTTTTAAACTTAAAACCTTTTGGTGCCTTTTTTCTTTTTTTTTTTTTTTTTGAGCCATCTATTTGTGAGTAAGTTGTTCTTATTAAAGGGTTTACAATAAACATAAACTATGACTCAAGTATTTGGGTCAATTTAATTTATGACATTAAACACATAATGCAGATGTGACACCGCTAATTTTTGTTTATTCAAACAAAAAGCGGCCCGGGGCCCGAAGCCGCTGATTTCACTATTAGATCCCAACAGAACCTACTTATGGCAGTTGTTACCAACGCACACACAAATTATCTGTGTATCTTCTAACTTTTTTTCACAAGGTAGTTCATTATTGGCCAAAAGGGTGCATACAATTGGTTTTTTGCGTCAAACTCTGGGGTGGCTTAGTTGAACTAGTAAAAAAAAAAGGTTGACGTCTATTAACAATATTCTAGGTAGTCTGAGTCAAATCAATAAGTTTTTGACCAATTAAAAAAAATTCTTCTTTTGTTTTGCATTACAATTAAATTTAGAGATCTTGATTGTTTTTTAACTGTTATTACTGGAAAGTGAAAATTTTTTCATACGAAGTTGATTTTTTTTTTCTTGACAGAGATTTGAAAAAAAAAAACGTGCACCAGGGTTCACTCTGTTTAAAACTTGAAGGAAACAATTGCCGTACCAAATGCGTGTTGGGGTTTTCATAGCCCGAATGAGACCATCCATCAGGGCCTTTTTAAGTGACAGAGGGGGAATGCGGCTTATGAAAAAATTTCCGGTTTTTCCGATTTTACGCATACTCAAACATTCACACACACAGACTCACCCATGCACACTCATATTTTTAAAAAATACACAAATAATGGACAATCCGGGTTCTTTTTTTTTTTTTTGTTCGGCAGGGATAATCATCCGTACGGCCCTTGAGATAGACCGATATTGTAAAAGATAAATGAAATATCGGACAATGTGCGTGATCGAAACTATCTCTCTATTTTTTTAACTTCCGTGCAATGAAAATTTGCTGGTATACAGCTGTACCAATGCCGTATTTTGACATGAAATAAATTACGTAATAATACGACGAGATTTTTTTAATACAAAACCTGCTGGTTCCTTGACTTACGCTGCCTCGTCAACCCAGCAAGGGGCGCTGTTTTTGTAACAGGGAACTCTGATCTACAAACTGACTAGAACTAAGCAACAATGTCAACTGCATTCTACCCTAACCTCTTGATAAATCACGCATGGGGGGCCTTAAACAGGGGCATGCGATTGTCAGAAATACCAATAATTATTGAAAACTTTTAACTTGAACCACGATAGAGAAATGACGAATCAACTTGCGTGTGTTTTTTTTTTTTGTTTACTGACTATAATAAAATCCTTTGCTTGACTTGCTCTCTGAGACTATCTGTAAAGTAAATATAACAGGCGGGCCACCCGCTAAGCTTTTGTTTTTATGTAGTTTTTTCAAGACGGGTCTTTTGTGAAAAAAAAAAAAAAAAAAATCGAATGTTTACTAAAGCGGGTTGACTGAGATTAGCTTTGTTTTGTTCTTTCTGTTTGTATTCTTTTGTTTTATTTGTTTTTGTTTATGACTTATTCTGATTTTATTTTATTTTTGATTACTTGAATTGGTTTCCTTTTTATTTACTTATTTAAATATATATAAATTATTATTTTTTTTTTTTCTTTTATTTTTTTTTTATTTTTTTTTTATTTTTTTTGTAATTTTGTTTGTTGGTCTGTTGGACCCTCTTCATCTTCGAAAAAAAAAAAAAGACCCAAAAAGGTTTTTTATCTTAAAAATTTCCACTACAAAACCACCCCTTCTCCTCCTTAACTTCAGATCATCACCGCCGACACCTCTCATTTACGCTGGCAGCTGCTACTCACATTCGCTCTACTACTCTCTCACACTTGCATCTAGTTCTCTCTGCGTCTTTGACTGCAACCGGCTTCTCACGCTCTCTTCTTCTCTAGCTCTCTTTTCTCCCTCCCAGCCCGACACCAACTCGTTCACCCCCCTATTGCTGGTTCCTGGCTGATGGTTCACCGTCATCTACATACAGATGGAGGTATGTGAAACTAGGAATTTATCTAGTTCCTTGTCATTGATACCCTCAGAATGATATCTTTTTTCTGTGATTATTTTGTTTGCTTTTTTTATTTTTTGTTTTACTAACTTCTTTTTTAAGACTCAGTTATCTGACAAGGTCTCTCGCTCATCCAAGTTCAACAATGATACTGTCGCGAAAACGCTAAAGCTTTCTATACACCCACTCACATCCCCATTATCGCCGATTCTCGACTCTTCGTCAATTGGTGCCTCTACGTCACCGTGCACAACCTGTCATCATCCTCTGACGATATCACAGTTTCAAGCCATCCGTCAGCGTTTTCTTTTGGGCTGGCCCCACCCCTCCAGTTCTGCCAACCCGATAGACTTAAACTTAATCTTACCGGCTGCAATATCAACATCAGTGTCAAAGCCGGCGCAAGCATCAGCCCCCAGAAAATCTGCAAAATGTTTGGCCCGGGGAAAATCACACCATGGGGTTCTTCTCTTATTTGCGTCTTTTGCTCTCACCGTCATTCTAGTAGTTTGCTATTCGTTCTTTTTTCTTCATGTCGATCCCAAATACTCTAGAATGTCATACATGTCGCCAGAATTCATCCCTATCACCCAATTCAACGAAAACTATACTGCACACAGCCATTACTCCCTACATCTTTACAGAGAAGAAATCGTCGACAGTCAGTTTGACGGTAATGGCATTCCTGTAATCTTCATCCCGGGCAACGCGGGCAGCTACCGACAGGTTCGCGCGCTTGCTTCAGCCAACAGCCATCTTACTGACTCAATCTTGTCAAGCAATCCCCACATTAATAACACAGCATCACCAGATAACATTCGTTTTGACTATTTTACCGTAAACTTTCAAGAAGACCTAACAGCACTGCACGGTCAAGCCCTCTATAATCAGGCCGAGTATCTCAATAACGCGGTGAGTTTTATTCTCAATCAGTATTATCCGTCACATACCGACGACAATAGTCTGTTTCCTTTACCACAATCAGTTATTTTGATCGGCCACTCGATGGGTGGTGTGGTCGCTAGAGCAATGCTGACATTAAGCAATTATAAACAAGGTTCTGTAAACACCATATTAACACTAGCCGCGCCACACACCCTACCACCCGTTGCTTTTGACCCCATGGTTGCACACACATACGATTCCGTTAATCGCTACTGGGAGCAGTCTTTTTCGCAAGACCTCATTGGTAGAAACCCTTTGGCATCTGTCTCTGTAATTTCTATAGCTGGTGGCAGCCTTGACCACATGATTCCTTCGGAGCTCACCAGTTTGGCGGCAACTATTCCGCCGTCAAACGGGTTTTCTGTACACTCACATTCTATTCCTCATGTATGGATGGGTGTTGACCACCAGAGCATTGTCTGGTCTGACCAGTTCCGAAAGGTTTTTGCGCGCGCAATACACGACATAGCTGACATCACGTCCCCACACAAAACCAAACCACTGCCGCATCGCATGTCAGTTTTTCGAAAGCACTTTCTTGGTGGCTACAACTCACCGGATTTATCCAATTACATACACGAAAAGTATCACCCCACGATTGGCGGCACTTTAAAAAACAGCAACGAGTCCGCGTTCATGCCGCCGCGCATTGGTGACCCTGATACGCTACTTTGGGTTGATAAGCTCAATCCAATTCCAATTAATCAAAAGCTTTTTCGCAAAAATCTGGGCTCATCATCCCCCAAAAAAACGGCTCATATTATGGCCATTCCATCTCCTAACTTTCAAGCAAATCACTTTTTTTCTTTAATAACTGACAATCATTTACTCACGCCTGAACCAATATCAACACAGCCTTCTGATGACAACAAGCCACACAACTTGAAAACAGGTCAGGTCTTACCAGGCCTATACGCCATGGCATGTCGTTATGAGACCATGCCCCACAGCACCAATCTTAATGTCATCGATTTAACTGATAAATCGGCTGCAGAAGATGTGCATTTAATGGGGCTTGTGTGTAAAAACATTGCCGATGATTATTTCAAGTTGCCGCAACCGCTTTTCTCACATACTATGTTGTCACCGCCCAGCGAACATGACTACTACTCTTACTTTCGATACGAAATTAGCCAGCTTTCAGAATACGACTTTATTGCGGTTATAGACAACAATGATTTTCCGACGCCTGGTTTTGTTAGTGCCGAGTTTTCATCAAAGTACTCAGCGTCAGTCACAGTAAAAAATCCGCTAAAAGACTTTATTAATGGCGTGACTGTTTCGTTGCGCGCGTACCGACCTACAACTGTAGATATTTCTTATACATCGCTTTGGAGTAGTTTACTGGCATTTAAGGCTACTATTACAGAAGAGCCACGTACCACGACACGGCCACACTATACCAAGCCAGACCCCGTCATGCTGCCTTTTATCCGCCAATACTCTGGTGATAGCTACGACTCAAAGTATTACTTGAACGTTGGTAATGGAACAAAGCTTGACATTTCTATGTATGGTGTTGCTCCGTTTACACCTTTTGGCGTCCGTGGAGGTGAAAGCGTGGCTGATGTTGAAGGAAATTTATTTTATTCTGGCCAGTCCTTGCACTACTATCACAACCTGCACTTGCAGGTATGGTCTGAGCCTTCAGCTGGTATTGGGTCGGGCGGTCTGCAGATTACGCTAAAGCTTGATATGCTTGCCAGTGTTGGAAAGCTGTTGCTACACTACCGTGTTGCGGTTGTTATTCTACCAACAGCTATAGCACTGTGCGTGCTTGCTCTGCAGTTCCGACTCTACGTTACAACAGGCGAGTTTGTTTCTTTTAGTCGCGGCTTGCGATATTTTTTGTTAAAGCTATTAGGGCCGGTTTCTCTTGCAATCACAGTGCTGCCGGTGTTGTTTGAGATTAAGTTTGTGCAACAGATGCTTTTTTGGCTAGAGCCGGATCTCGACTACCTGAGTGGTGACGGCCCTGTGAGCATTTTTAGTCAAACAACTAAACGCAACCCATTTCTTCTTGGCCTTGAGCCTGGCCACATGTGGTATCTTGGAGCACTATTTATTCTAGTGGCTCTGGGTATTTGCTGCATTCTCAATTATTTAGTGACTTTTATCGTGGGGGTTCTAGGGTTTATTCTGCGGCCGCACGAACACGCGTCATTGCTCGGCTCTGTTACATTACGCCTTGTGTTGGTCTGGGTACTTGCCTTTTGCGTGATTTCCCTCAATATTCCATCTGAAGTCGTCTTTGTCGCTACTGTGTTTTTACAGTTGGTTCAGGCTATTCATCGAACACCGCCGAAAAGCAATAACAGCAACCCCGCTAGCAGCAACAACAATAACAATTACATATTTTCACTTTTCATTCTCATGCTTTTACTTGCGCCAATTCCCGCTCCTTCTCTAATAACATTTTTCCGAACTTTTGCTTTAACTAATGTCCACGCGCCAGATGGTCACCAAGTACTCAAGAACCTCGTGTTATCAGTACTTTCGCTTGCCTTTTTTGTGAACCCAAACGTTCCGCCTGCTGTTGTTGTTGTCGCTACACCATCCACACCAGCCATGTTATCTAAACGCAGTGCATCAGCTAGTGGATCTTTACTGCGATACCGACAAACTCAGATTCAGCAAGGGCTGCTACTCGCTGCGTCTTATGGGCTTTTTATCTGGGCCGCATACACCGTTGTTTTTGGACTTGTAAGGTCCTTTATGGTCTTTCGCTTGTTCTACGGGTTTGCTGCTTGGGGGTTTATCAGTCTGTTCTTTAACCAGTGCTGGTAAAATGAATCAGGATCTGAAAAACAAAGGGGAAAAAAAGGCTACCCCGAGAGAAAAGAAATTTATAGAGATAGATTTCATGTACATCGTTTTTTTGTTGTTAGTTTTTTTTTTTGTTTTTGTTTTCACGGCTTTTTTTTTATTTCGAAAGGGTTTTATAATAATGTTTTTAATTTGTTTAAGATATGCATTTGTATTTGTTGGTTGTTGTTTTTTTATTTTTTTCTACAGTAGTATATATAGTATTAACTACGGCAAAGGCATCACTGACGTACAGTAGATTCTCTTTCTGGTGTTTGAAGGTAGTCAACAGCACGCTCTCTGTTGACCAATTTTTTTTAACCGCTAAGGGAAATTGGCTTTTGGCACAGCTATGGTAAATTAAGGATTTGTGCCCAGTCAATTAACTTGTAGTGTAGACAGAAAATCAGTTTATTGTCCTTTCATCAAAAAAAGTTATACACACACAAAAATATACTAACAAAAGATATACAAAGAAGACATTAATTTAAAAACATTTGTATCTAAGAGACTCTCAAAGTGGCGCTCTCAACGTGCAAAAGTGGTTTCAGCATTTGATGGCGCCGGAAAAGAAGATATTATTTCAAAAACATTTATCTCTAAGAGACTCTCAAAGTAACGCTCTCAACGCGCAAAAGTGGTTTCAGCATTCGATGGCGCCGGATTCCCTATGAATTGCTCCAGGTGTCAAGGGTAAATCTCTTTCAGTTAGATTGAGTCTAGTGTATCAGAAAAATCCTTCTGTTGCTTATTGAAGTTTTCATGACATTTTCCATATCCTCAATAAGTGGCGTGCTTCTTCGACCCGGTCTTCTACTTTTCCCATCCTAGACAGGGAGTAGTATATAGTAGTATATATATTTTTTGTCCGGTCAACCGGGATATTATACAAGATTATTTATAAAAGGGATCACTCTGTGGTGATATTTATTTAGACAGTGTCTCATAACCGTGAAGACCGATGTTCAAGTAATTTCCGTTTAAAAAGCTTTCACTTTCATTTGCCATGTACACCTCACCATTGCCAGGATTGACTGA
>JAKVQX010000432.1:0-17159 GCA_030463015.1 Geotrichum citri-aurantii
GGGGGGGGAAAAAACCTCTTTCACAATTTTTTTTCTTCCAAATTTCATGCAAATCTATACTGTCAAGTATCTAGACGTTTTTTTTTTTTTTTTTGAAGATTTATGTATCACAATTTAAAAAAAATTCTAAATTTTTTGAACTAAGTGATAATTTGTTTAATTAATTCAATCAATTACAGGTCTTGGAGTTTGTGAATTTTTTTTTTCGGTTTCTCAAAAAAAAACAAGCTGAAGACAGTGGCAACGTGAGTTGCATGACGGAAAGTACAGCCAAATTTAGTGTGGTGAAATTAAAGAACATTTACTATAGATTCAAAGAAAAAAAAAAAAAAAAGAGAAAACGAAGGGGTCACGACTACAAACTGTAATTTTCATATTAAATTTGGTTTTCTTTTTTTTTTCCCTTCTGATTTAAAAACAATATTGGTGAGAGTTAGGGTTCACCACAACGGGCTTTGGCTTAAATTCCGCTCAGCTTAAAAGGTTTCAATTTTTTTGGCTTGGGCGCCGCGAGTGTATCCAAGGATTAAAAATTTCAAGGTTATAAATTCATGTCGGAGTGTCATCTGGAAAACAATTAAAATATAAAAGATCTTTATTTCAGTGTGTTTCAAGAAACGGTGACCAATAAGGGCTAATGTGTTTTCACAAAAAAAAACATTTTTGAAAAAATTGAAAGTTCAAAGTGCAAGAATAGCGGGAGAAAAAAAAAATTTATTAAAAAATTCGCTACACAGATGCCTATGTAGTTTGTTTCGTTTTGCTTCAATGATGCCTACCGTTCACAAACTTTAGTCATTTTACTAAAACAACAATGTACGCAATCATTCAACAAGTGCTCAACTATTTCTGTTTTTTTTGGATTTTTGTAATTTTTTAGTTGTTATAATAAATTGGCAGGTTGCGGGAGGGAGTGGGGGATTTGAAAGAATATTTCAGGGCGTCACAGATGAGTTTATTAAGTGCCTTGATTTACTAAAATTGCAGCCTTTTTTTGTATTGTTTTGTTTGTTTTGTGTGTCAAAGTTGTGATTCCTCAGGTCGCAGTAGAGGCGAGGCTTGAAGTACAGTTTGCTCAAAAAAGAATAATTGAAAAAAAAATTGAACTTGGTTTCTGGGTCACTCAAGTCTATAACTTACATTTCTAGAGGGTTTGTTAACTATCGTTGCAGCGATGTTATCTACTTCAACCCGCTTCCAGACCGGGTCTTATGTTCCAGAGCAAATCTTGTGTTCCAGAACGAGCCTGTTCTTTTTGTTTTTTTTCTGGAGAACTCTTTTTAAGGAATCTAGAAGAATAGAATAATGATCAAACCAAAAACATATTGTTGGTCACCGGTTGCTGCTATTGATTAGCTCAAGAACTGGGGTTGTTTTTTTTTTTTTTTCGAGGGCTGAACTCTTGAGAAAATCTTGAGAAGGGTGTTTTAAAATAACAAAAATATAGTAACATTTCACAAAGCCAACATTAGAATTTTGAAAATAAAGATAAAAAGTAAATTTTTTTTTTTAAAAAAAAAAAAAAAAAAAAAGAACTTAACCCCGTTATCCAATCAAAACTAGCATATAAATTCTTGATGTATTCTTGCCAATCTATTTTTTTTATATTCATTTTTGAGTTAATATAACTTGAACAGATTGAGCATATCGAGACTTTAGGTGCTGAAAGAGGAAGTGTTTTTGTTTTGTTGTTTTTTTTTTTTAAACGGGCTTTTCTAACGCATACGAGGCACCGGGATTGACTAAACCTGTACACACACACACACACACACACACATTTGTTTTAAAAAAAATAAAAAACAAAATTTAATAAAATTTAGTGAGCATTTTATGTCTCTTTCAATTAGCCAGTAGTAATGCATCTTTACGTTTTGTAACTATACTGAAAACTAAAAAAGATAATGTATTGTGATCATCGCGGTTTTTAATTTTATTTATTTTTTTACTTTGTTTATAGTTGATTTGATAAAAGTAATCTTAACTCCGTGAAAGGGCCCTCCCCCCCCTCTCCCTTTCAACTTGTGTGCAAACATATGACCTCCCCCTAAGTGATCGAGCAAATAAGAACCATTTCTCAAGATCTCAGGGCAAGTTTAGCCTTGAAAAAAAAAAAAGTTTAATCAGCATTTAAAGAGATGTACGTACATACTAGGGGTCACTGCTTATAATTATGTGTAAATTCTTTAATATTTTTTTTAATCTCGTTTTGGATGCCGGAAAAACTCAGTGGTTCCGATCTGACTTGAATCACAGGTTCATCTCTTTTCCGGAAATGAAGGATATGCATCAATGCGTTTACAAGTTTAATTGTTTGACAGTTCAATAAGCGTTTTGGTTTCTTGTTGTTGTTGTTTGGTTGTTCCCGTTTTTCTCCGTAGCCAACAAGGTTCCGAATATTACTAACATTTTAATGCTTATATAAAATAAACGGCAGTAATAAAAACAGTTTTAAAACGATATCTTTACATTTTGTTTAGGAAGAAAAGGAATAAAGAAAAAAAAGTGTTATTGGCCATGTTTAGTTTGTTTTGTTTTTTTGGTTAATATTACATTTGTGTTGATATTTCTTTTTCATTATTGCTATTTTTTATTTTTTTTTTTCGTTATTTTTTTTGCTGTTGTTGTAAATACACATTTAGCACGGCTGAAAGCAACGTTTGTGTCTAACACCCTCTCTCTCTAATACAGTGTTTTCCCTTTTTCAAGTCGCCTTTATTTTGTATTTTTCACAAAGCCCTTCTCAAACCTTTTCCCTCCAGAAAAAATAAGCTTGATACTGCTCACATCTCTTTTATTCTCTCAGTCAGTAGAAATTCATACAATAGAAATATGAAGTTAATAAAAAACAAAAATAAAGAAATAAAAAATTTATATAAAACAGTCTTTCTCCTGGCTCTTGACAAATTCTTTCAATCTATCTCTTCTCTCTATCTACACTTATAACTCTTTCTCAATTACCTTTCCAATCTAGTTTCTTTTTTTTTTTAAACCATTTCAATAATCATGATTAAATCACAGACAACCTTCAAGTTGCTGTTATCTACCACCAAACCATTACTCGTTTGCAACCTTCTTTCTTGCTCTTCCTCTGCTGCGTTCCACTCTGGCCGGGTTCTGGGGTACCAGAAGGAGGTTCACGAGAAGTGGACCAAAACCCTCGCGGAGACCAAGACAGTCGACGACGACAGCAGCCTGGCTGCTAAAATCAATGATAACCGTTTTGTTGTGTCGTGGGAACACCCCGTTGCGACACAGCAGCAACTACACGAAATCACTGTCTCACACCATGAGCCCAAGAATATGTCAGACCGTGTTGCCAACGGCGTTTTGCAATTGATGCGCAAATCCTTTGATCTTTTCACTGGTTACCACCATCCCCCAAAGGGCAAAGAAGACGACCCAGCCTACCACATGAGCGAGCGCAAGTGGCTCGAGCGTTTTGTGTTTTTGGAGTCCATTGCAGGTGTGCCCGGCATGGTTGGCGGCATGGTCCGCCATTTGCACTCGCTGCGTCTAATGCGCCGCGACAAGGCCTGGATTGAAACGCTTCTTGAAGAAGCCTACAATGAGCGGATGCACCTGCTCATTTTTATGAAGCTATCCAACCCTGGTGTGTTTATGCGTTTGATGCTGCTCGGTGCCCAGGGCGTCTTTTTTAACTTTTTCTTTGTCTCGTACCTGCTCTTCCCCCGCATCTGCCACCGTTTTGTGGGCTACCTGGAGGAAGAAGCCATTGTAACTTATACGCGCTGCATCCAGGACATTGAAGCCGGCCGGCTTAGCGACTGGAAGACGCGCCCGGCACCCCAAATTGCCATTGACTACTACCACCTTGAGCCAGAAAACCAGACAATGCTGGACCTTGTCTACTATGTGCGCGCCGACGAGGCCAAGCATCGCGAGGTCAACCACACCTTTGGTAACCTCGACCAGAAGCGTGATCGCAACCCCTATGCGCTCAAGGTAATTGACGACAAGGGAACACCACAACCTTCAAACGACCTGTCCGCACCCAAACCCACCGGCTGGGAGCGTCGCGAGATTGCGGCCTAAGAAAGAATTAGTTGTAACACCAAACATTAAAAAAAAAGGATTTGAACCAATTCTTTTTTTTTTTCTTTTTTGCCAGACAACTATTTGAGCACCATCCTTACATGTTTATAAATAAATACAGCTTTAATTCTATAATTAATAAAAAGAAAAAATTTTAAATAATTACTTATTGGCCATAGTTTGAACCTGATGGTTTTTGTTTACTAGCTTTAGGCTTTTAAGCGTTTTAATTGAAAGTTTTTTTGGTTTTTTTTCAATTTAGAAATTCGTTGGATTAGTATTTTTTTTTTTTTTTCCTTTTAGTTCATTTATATTGACTTTAAACAATTAAAAAAATTGAAAAAAATTTAAAACACTTGAGACTGTAAGTCAAGTCACCAAGTGTAACTATCTGTGATCTGTCGTTCCATTTAAATTTTTAAAGACCTTATGAAATTGTTTTTTTTTTTAAATCAACCCAAAAGAGAATTCACTGAAATCTAACTGGATACGGTTTAAAAACAACCACCACAAAAAAAATATATGAATTTTTAACATACTTTTGAAAAAAGAAAAAAAAGGAAGACAACAACAACATCATAATACACTTAACGAGGTCCCTGGCCTTTCTCTCTTGGGGGAGAGGCAGGAATAGAAATGTACCAAATGTGTGCATGTAAGAACATTTTCACAAAATTAAAAAAAAAAAGTATGCACAGAATTGATTATCAAAATTGTTCTTTTTTTTTTAACCTTGCAGAACTTATCGTGAGAGAGTCTTGAATCACCTCTTCCTTCCCCCGAGAAAAAGACAAAACTCTGAAATCTTGCACATAAACACAGAGTATTATTATTATTCTCCGAAAAAAATTAACCCTCTTGTTAACTCTCTCATCTGTGTAATCCAAAAAAAAAAATTAAAAACATCAAATTTTTATAAATATTAACAGTTAAATGTACTCCCCCATGCACCGAAAAACAAAAAAAAAGACAGAGTTCTCTTTCCTTTTTTTTTTTTGTTTCCCCTAGTTGATTTTTAACCTCATTTCTTGCTAACAAACCTCTTTATTCTTTTTCATTATTACACAACGTGAACTATTTAGTAACCAAAAGACTTAAGGGTCTTGGAAGCGTCAGACGACTCAATAGACTTTTGAGCAGCGGCAATCTTCTGAGTGAGAGCCTTCTTCTTAGCGTAGTAAGCAGCAGACTTGACCTTGCGTCTCTCCTCCAAACGGGCAACGACATCCTGGTACTTCCAGCCGACCTCGTGACTTAATCTGCCAACGGTGGTGTACTTTCTGCCAGGCTTGAGTCTGAGGACACGGAGGGCCTGGGGAACGACAACGCGCTTCTGACGGTCGTAGGGAGGGGGAACACCCTCAAAGACCTTCAATCTCTCCATAGCGGCGGCACCACGAGCAGTCTTGTGGGGAATCATACCACGGACAGTCTTGTAGAGGATACGGGAAGGAGCACGGAAATGGAAGGGACCGTGGGTCTTGTTGTAACGAGTACCCTTTCTGAGGTAGGCGTGGTACTTTAGCTTGGTGCGGAAGAACTCGCCAGAGATGTTAAGAGCCTCAGTGCGGACAACAACGACTTGCTGACCGTTAAGGAGCTGCTTGGCAATAATGGAGGCAAGACGTCCAAGGAGATGTCCCTTGCCTGGAAAATAATAAAGTTAGTACTAATGCTGAAAAAAAACATTTAGAACGAGTGAAATTTTGGCAATTTGTCGACATTGATGTTTGAAGAGAAGTTACGATAAAAACAATTTTTTTTTTAAAAAAAAAGTGAAAAATTGCTGTTGAACAAAAATTTAAAAAAGGTGAAAAAAATTTCTCGTAATGCTGTTTGTCGAATCCGAAAAAAAAAACCAAAAAAAACTTCGATTGTTCATGATCTCTTTTCAACTTCATTCATCATTGTCGCCAAATGTCGTTACGGATACCGTTATTGCCGCAAAATAAAAAAAGCTATCGTGACATACCATCAATAACTACTACAGAATCAGTGCTCATTGTTATGATTTTGCTTGTTGGTCGAACAGGTTTTCCAGTCGTAAGAGAGAAAGAGAAAAGGGAAGGAAAAAAAAGAGAAAAAGGGAGGAGGGAAAAAAAAAAGAGAGAGAGACACCCAACACAGGAAACACATGGAAAAAAATTTTTTTTTTTTTTTTTTTTTTTCATTTTTGTATGTCATGTATGGAGAATTTGGGCCTGAGAAAAGTCACGGGTAAGGGCTAATGACAAAAGAAAAACCTAACCCAAGTTGACAAAAATGTGTGACTGTGAAAATATCAAAATAGTAAGAAAATGTGTAAACAACAGAACGATATGTTTTCAGAACACAACGTTTAGGGTTTTAGGGTTCTTTTCAACGCACCACTCACAAAATACAGTTGTGCTCCACAAAGCACACACTTTGTAAACCTCATGGTGTGGTTAAAAGCACACTTATCACACAGCATGGTGAGTGATAAGAAAGTGTTTAACTCACATACTTACCAAATCTAACACCGACTAAAAATTATGACAAGGTAATGAATATAGATTTGATTTGTTCTTTACTCATAAAGCTCACTAGTGCAAGACAGTGGTTGATACTTGCTTTCGTGGCTTTCATAGGTGCATCTAAAAGAAAGTTCAGTAGTACACCTAGATTCCATTGGAGTTAAATCTGGGGTTACAAACTACAGTAAATAAATAAAAATTCTGTTTCTTGTTTTTTACATCAAAAAGGTAATTAAAAGATACATATAAACAAATAAATCAATAAATTCAAACACATTTGTCTCTATAAAACTCTCAAAGTAGCATTTTTCAATCTATTTAATATGGTATTTCATGATCAGGTCACTTTTACTAACACCCAATCAAACTTTCATGTCCTACAGCCACGCTTAATACGCGGCTGAAAGTATAGTGTAGAAATATAGATTTTTGTGAGCACTAATCTTGGTTTCCCTTTGCACAAACTGTTAGCCAAATCCAGAACTTTGCCCATCTGTTAATCATTCTAGTTTTTAACATCGCAGCTAGGAGCCACACAATCATCATTAGTAATTATATCTATAAAAGAAGAAAAAACTGCAAAAGTAGCACGACCAAATAGCATGGCAAGATAACAATCGAGTTCACGCCAATTACTGACGCTCAGCGCTGTAAAAAAAAAAAAAAACTAGAGATACTGAAAATTTTGAAAAGATATGTTCTATTCTACTTTTGAATTTAAAAAGAAACATTTAAAAAACCAGGTTTTTTTTTTTTTTTTTGCCTTGTTTGTGCTTACACAACAAGTTGTAAAAGGTCAATGTGACTTTGGATGCTAATACTAATTGTAGGACTACACTAAAAGAAAAAGGGAGTATATTTCATTACAAAAATTTAAGCTTGAAGTTTGTATTGAAAAGCTTGAAAAGGTCTGATTCTTTTTTTACTGGCATGACAACGTCTGACCTGGACAGTCCCTCTCTCTCCCAAAAAAAAAAAAAAAGGGAAATATGGGCTTACAGGAACTGTATAGAATAGGCGATTTCTCCGTTTTCAATGATTAAACAATGGGCTACTGTGGTAAAAGGACATAATCAAATCAGGACTCACTTAAGCTGTAATTATGTGTGAACACACTTATAGTACTTTGGTTACACCTTGCGCGTGCAGTTCATGAATCGAGTTTTTTTTTGGAAAAAAAATTAAAAAATAAAATATCAGCCGCGTGCGGCTGTGCTTTCCCAGGCTTTTTAAAAAGTTAAGTTTACAAGTCGGAATTAATGTGAAAAAAAAAACAATGATATTCAAAGCTATATGAATACAAATTACTCAAAAGTGAGCTTTTTCAACAAGTTAATATTTAATAAACTATGATTAGTAGTTGATCTGTGATGCGTTTTTTAAAGTTGACTTGTTTTTGAGCAACTGAGAAATCTACCTCTTCTTTTTTATCAATTTTTTTTTTTGTTTTAGCTCTCTCTTGTTTCAAAAAGTTTCTAGAAATTCTAACAGTTTTTTTTTTTTGGAGTTTCGTTTTCTTTAGAAATTTTTTTTTGATTTTGAAATCTTGGTGTATTAAATACATTCCAAATGATCTTTTAAAGTAAGTTATTTTTGAAACTTTTTTTTTTTCAATTAAAACGATGCAGAGTTCAGGTACACGCCTTTTTCTCAAAAAAAAAAAAAAAAAAAATAAAGTTTTGGGTTTTTTAAAAATTTAGCCTATAAAACAGTGTGTGCACAATCAGATCGGCTTGAATGTAGCCTATTTTTAGAGTATATGCGGGTAGATTAAACACCACATTGTTAACTTCCAAATTTTTAAATCTTTCTCTGTTCAAACATTGAGCGTTTTGATATTATAAATCACAGGCTTAGAGGGTTTAAGTAAAACCCAATTAATCAATTTTGTTACTTCACTATTTTATATTAAGACTATTAAAAAGAAAAACAACAACATTGTTTTTATTGCCCTGAAGCCAATTATATACCTTAAAGAAAGAAAAAAAAAGAAACATGCACACAATCAATTACATGAAAATGTATATATATAAAGAATAACACCGTGAAGATAAAAATGATTAGTTAATGTTGATAAATAAATAGCCAAAAAAAAAAGTTTGTTCGTTACTATTGGCGTTCACTTGACTTTCTCAGGCGTACCTTCTGCGCTCAGCGAATTTGAAAAAGTTTGAATCTTTTTAAAGCCTCTGTGAAAAAGAAAAAAAAAGTTAGGAAAACAAAATTCAAAAAAAACCAAAAAATGCTTAAAAAGTACTCACCTTGCTAGATCTACATTTTGCAAATCACCGACCTCGCTTGCTACCGGTGGCGTTGAAAACTTGGTAGGCGAAAACTCTTCGCCACGTTTGGGTGTTTGTACAAACCGCCAAAAGGGCGCAGGCGATGATGTGGGCATAAATGACGAAGGAAGCTGCTGCTGTTGTGCTGACGATGGACCCACAAGTGGTAGATTTGTCTTCTGAATCTGGCCTGGCGTCGACGTTGAGCTCAGCGGAGTTATCAGAGGCCCGTTTTCATGACGAACCATGCTGTCATCAGAAAGCGTCGTGTTTCCAGTAGAAGGTGTATGTGCAATGAGGGTACTGGCACTAGACATGCTTGACCCGCCGCTAGAGCGTTCAGCAATTATTTTGCTTAAAGGTGTCGTTATTTCCGCAGTAGGCTTAAATAAGTTTGGCGTTTGACCCAAGCCTTTTGCTAGCACCGTTTTTCTTGTGCCACGTTCGGGAGTGTACGCTTCTGGATATCGTGACGGAGAGTAATTAGTTGCCGTGCTCCCACCAGAAAGCAAATCATACTGATCTGAGTAGTCTCGCGGCTGCTTTATGGGAGTTGTGAAAATGGCATCTTTTGGTTCAGACTTGATTGGGGACAAATTGGCATGATTGTTGTAAACAGTAGTGTTATTACTACTACTATCGTTAAATGTCGCCTTTATTGGAGATGTAGCAAGATTAGCTACAACCGTAGCTACCTCGACCTCGTCTTTAGACACATCTGACCGAATCCCAAACTCTGCTACAAACTGTGGTTCCTGTGAATTGTCCTTGCGTAGTGTCGATTTTCCTTTGACAATGTTTCCTTGCTTGACTTTCTTTTCAAACTCTTCCCGAAACTCATCTACAATCATCCACTTCATGCCTTTACCAGGCTCTTCCTTTTTCCGAGGCACTTTTTCAAACGCTTTGTTGAGTGATAAGTTATGACGGATCGAGTTCTGCCACCCAGTCTTGGAAAAGCGGTAGTATGAATAGTTCTCCATTATCCACTCGTAAATCTCGGATAATGACAGTGCTTGGTCTGGGTTGGACAAAATGGCTTGCGAGATAATGGTTGCGTAGCTGTAGGGCGGCTTCGTTGCCTTGAACTCCTCTTTGCTGAGGTCTTGATCTTGAAAAAGTGTAGCATTGGCAGCCTCTTTCAGCCGAGCAAGACTCTTAGAAAATGACTGCTGATTGACAATCGTGCCAAACTGACTTGTAAACGCTGCGTTTGTGCGACTATTTGTGGGAGAACCTGCTAGTTGCTGCGATACTTGCTCGTGTTGTTGCGACGGTTGCTCTTTGGCATCACCAACTGGAAAGTACGTCTGGTTCCCAGTGAACTCTGTCGGCGAGGCTACCGGAGATCTATTAGTGGTGATTCCATGCTGGAATGGGTCGACTGCGCCAGGATTGATTGTCGCAGGCATCACATCCGGAATAATGGGCTGGCCTACGCGTTTTCGAAATCCTGCAACAACTTTAGGTCGGCAATCAGGAAGCACAAACATCATTTGAACTCCGCCAACCTCTATAATATTTCCGCTTTGCAGTTCCTGCGTCTTGCCTTCTTTAACCAGGATTTTATCGACCTTAGCACCATTGCGACCGTAAATAACAAAGTCCCAGGCGCGGCCGTTGTACTGGACAACTGCATGTTTTCTTGACACAACTTTTGCTGGACCCAAGTCTATCTGGACCGTGTCCTTAGAAGTGCTACTTGGCTCAGAGGACCTGCCTATGACCAATGATGGCGTCTGGACGTAGTAGGTCCAAGTGCTTCCGGCGAGCTTTGCGTAAGCTTGGACCTCAGTTTTTGTCGTTTTGTGGTTAGCGTAATCGATGGCGACCTGAATGTCTGGACTGGGCAGAGCAAGGTTGGCAATAATGTAATTGATGTCGTCATCTGTGAGATTTTCGTCGTCAATCTCGCTCTGGTCTGCATTAGAATGAGAAGAGGCGGAAATATGCAAATCAATACTTACCATCCTCCGGCGCTTGACGACGGTCGGCGAGGACTGAGGGTCCTCGAGAATAGTGTTACTCCTTGAAACACGTTTTATTGGCGATTGCATGACAGTCTATCGAGGCTTTTGTTATAGATAACAGTGAAGATACTACCACGCGGGGTGAGTATTCGGTTTTATATTATTACTCTCAAGTAAACAATGAAAAGAAACCAGCGAGAGTCAGGCGAAGGAAGAGAAGTATCGAATATATTTTGTCAGTAAGCTAGAGTCAGAAAAACAACAACAGGCAATGATGGAAAAAAAATTAAAAATTTGACAGGCCGCAGACCCTCCCAGAAATAAGATGAATAGTAGAATCAAAAGCCTTTGTAAAGCTACGAAGTGCTACAGAGGCCGGTGAAGTCAGAAAGAATCCAGGATATGTCCCGGCACTAATCACAAGATCCAAAAAAAAATCGAGAGGGTTTAATTAAAGACTTTTCCCTCACAAATGAGTTTACTTTTTTTTTTTTAAAAGAAAAAAAATTTAGTTACTGATCAATAATTTGTGATTATGTTTCTTTATTTCTATGAGCAAGTAGACCGGCTGAGAAGCAGTCAGAACAACATCAATATCGATAGACACAACAGAGAGAAAAAAAAAAAAAAAAAAAAATTGAGAATAAAGAAAACCAAAAAAAAAAGTAAACAACAGCCGTTGCTACAACAACACAGTCTGAAAACACACGGCTGACCAGACTTGTGGTTGTCATAGTTACAAATCAAACTAGGAAAACTGTCAACAAACCATTGTGGCTTAAATCTTATAACTTACACTTTAAGAATTAAACTATAGACTTTAAATAATTAACTTTTAAATTTATGTTTTAAAACATAAGTTATAAAGATTTGAAAAACAAACTTTAAAGACTTTCAAAACGTTCATCCCATGGGCTCTGTCAGTTGGCCTCTATTTACATATATTTCCAGCGTGGCCATTTGACATTTCTCAACCCTGCCGCCATTCTGTCCCGACCAACCCCTTCACAGGATCTCATACACGCCATGACCCGAAGATCGTTTACCCCTCCTCTTTCGATTGTCCACACACAGGCCAATGCTGCAGTAATAGAACCTGCAAACCCTTATAGCCAACCACCGCCAATGTCTTCTTCAGACTTTTCCACAAATTCCAGATTCTCCGGTCGACCCCGAGGTACCGTCCATAGGTTTCGGTCTTCATTCCAGGGCCCTTCAGGTTTTAAAATCCCTCTTGTAATTCGGCGCGTCTTTCGACCGCCCACGCTCGACTTTGAGACTGCCATCTGGGAGATTTTCTATCTTATTGTGTCGCCCACAAAGGTCTACAAGTCGCTATACTACCACAAACAAACTAAAAACACCTGGGCGAGAGACGATCCGTCCTTCGTCATCCTGCTTTCGGCATTTATCACTGTCTCTGCCTTAGCATGGGGACTGGCGTACGCTTCGGGTGTAATGGGCATTCTGAAGCTAATGCTGTACATGGTCCTAGTTGACTTCTTTGCCACAGGCATTATTATAGCGACTGCAGGCTGGTTCCTTGCCAACAAGTTCTTGAAGCAGGGTAAGCGCGGCATTATGACTTCGATAGGTGGCGAGGGTGAGCTGGAATGGAACTACTGCTTTGATGTGCATTGTAACTCGTTTTTGGTGATCTGGTTGTGCTTGTACGTGATCCAGTTCATCCTGCTACCAGTGCTCACTAAGAACAACTGGTTCTCGATATTTCTCGGCAACACACTTTACTTAGTGGCACTGTGCTACTATTTTATCATCTCCTTTTACGGCTACAATACGATGCCGTTTTTGGAACACACAGAGCTCATTCTGCTTCCCGTGCCTATACTGTGCATCCTGTACGTGATTAGCTTGTTCGGCTTTAGCATGGTCAAGACAATGGTTCACCAGTACTTTGGCTAAAAATGGTTTAAAAAGATTTCTTCAAAAAAAAAAAAAATTAAATAAAATAGATTTATCTCATTTCCATCATTACGTTTTTCAATAGTCGTGAATCGTTACTGCTCATTCACTATGCGGCTACTAGTTGAACTGGAAAATACCAGTGCACTCCAGCTTATTGCCCTCGAGTGGCGCGTAAAAGATAAACCGGGCATGCTGCTCCGGTGGGATTATGAAGTCTATTCGCAGATTTCCGTTCTCACGCTGTAGAATAAGCTGGTATTTCTTGCCTGTCAGGTCCTCTATATCGTTGTAACTGAGCGTGCCTTTATACAACCCTGTCAGGTTGCCAGAAATTGACCCCGTGCCGGAGATAGGCGTGCCCGTGACTTTGAGCTATAAAGACACAGTCAAATGTTAATTGCAGTATCTAATATAGGGTAGAGGCAGATATGAGCTGTCTGAGCTAACACTGGCTCGAAGATACGTACCTGAATAGACGAAATGCCGAATATTGACCCATAGAAATCAATATTTGTCTCGTGTGCATATGAAAACGTTCGCAGATTCTCTGAAATAGTTCTAGTGTCACCCATAGTGAGTCTAGTCTCTGTGCCGTCTAGAAAAGAGTGCTTTTTTTTTTGCAACAGTTTTAGTGGGGTGCTACTGGCAGAAAGGAAGAAAAGAAAACGACCGTCGCGTCCGGCTCATTGTTGCGATGGCCACCCGCTTTTCGTTTTTGTTAGTCAGACACCTTTTGTTTTCTGTTCCACCTCCATCAGAAACTTTCTGCGAACCGTGAATCAACACCCTTTCCTCAGGCCGCTATCATTCTCTCTTTTTCTCTCTCATCATGGAAGACTGGCACGAGGTGAGTATCAGGTTTTTTTTTTTAATCAGGAGGTTTTATGGCTAATTGCAAACTTTAGGCACTGCGGATCCCGTGCGTGAACACGTCCACGACAATTTCGTTTGACTCTAACCAGAACATCCTCTGGTCGGGTAGTACAGACGGCTATACAATATCATATCATGAGAACACGCTACGGCGATACACTTCGTTTCGCAGTTTCACAACATCGCCGGTTCTGCAGGTTCTGACCCAGGACAAATACGCCATCTCTCTCGGTAAGTCTGGTATTCGCCTCAATAACCGGCGCGGAATCTTAAAGCACACCTATACGTCGCCTTCAATGAAATCTCTCAGTTGCATGAGCTTTACCAAAGACAATCGTGAGCTTTTGGTGGGCGGGTCTGAAAAAAAATTGTTTAAAATCAACTTAGAATCGCAGATTACGACACCGATTAAATCAAAGGGCACTATCACCAAGTTTGCACGCGCTAGTCAGGCCATCGCCGGTTGCAAGACCGACGGAACCATAGATATCTTTGATTTCAATTCGAACCAGGTCGTCAAAACTTTCAATTCTCCTGGTGGCATGATTTCTGATATGGACGCGAGAGAATCTATTTTAATGACTTGCGGCTACTCGCAAAAAAAGGTCGGATTCGTGCTTGATCCTCTAATTAATGTATACGATCTCCGCGCGGGCAAATCGCTACCTCCCATTCCGTTTCCTGCTGGTGCTGGGTTTGTCAAACTGCATCCTAAGCTGTCGACGTGTGTAATTATTGCGTCGCAAAACGGTCAGATCCAGATATTAGATTATGCTAATCCGGCAAATGTGTACCTTCACCAAGCAGATCTCTCGGCGCAGCTAGTAGGAATGGAGATTTCACCTTCAGGTGACTTTATGGCTCTGCTAGACGGTTCATTTATTCAACTATGGAATAATGTTAACGCAGGATCGTCATTCCTGGAGTTCGCCAACCCTACTGAATATCCCGCTATCGATCTTGGTGGTCCGGAACTGAGTGTGGGTGATCCCGATGCGTCGCTCAGCTCTGTTGGACTACCGTATTACAAAGAAGAACTTCTTTCATCATGGTCGGATCCCTCGTTTGTGTACAACGTTGGAATGCCTCCTAACAACAGCTTCTCGCCAGACTCAATCGTCGAGATGAAACCAACTGGGTTTGGCGGCTTTGTGGGCTTCAACAAGATGAAGTTGAAAAACACGGCACAGAAATACGTGTCTTACGATAAGAAAAACGGTTCAACAGTGCCTATGTTTATCAGCGAAAAGCTCCGCTTGGGCCAGGTCGAAGACCTAACTAACTTGTTTGCGGACGACGAAAAAAACAGCAAGAATGTACCTAAAATTTACTGGAAACACGACATTCAATATAGCAAGTTCGGCATCAATGATTTTGATTTCGCAGCTTATAACAATACAAAATACTCTGGTTTGGAGTATCACTCACCCAACGCGTATTGCAACCCGCTGCTCCAGGTCTACAGATATTCAGACACATTTTTCAGATTTGCACTCAACTATTTAACACATAACAAGCTTGACGAAAAGTCTTTACTGAGCGAGTTGGGATTGCTGTTTGACATGCTCAACAAGGCTCAGGGTCAGCACTGTCAGGCACTCAACTTCCTCAAAACACTTAACCAGATTCCACAGGCTAAGGCTCTCGGTCTAATTCTAGATGATCACAAAAGCACGACAATCAGCAAGCGGTCACTGGGTGAAGGTTTGTTGCTTCAAGCATTCTGCCGATTTCTGATGGAACAGATTGCATCCGAAGGTGGAGTGAGGTTTGAAAGTATTGTAGGTTGCCCTACAGTCGTTAAAACCAAAACACCGTCTTGCGGAACGACCCATTCTCGCCACTCAATTTTTTATAATATTGAGCTATACGCTCCGAAGTTGTTTCAGATTCAGTCAAAGCCGACATTTTTACAGGCTCTTCAGGATAGTTTTGTGAGGACAACTCAGGCACGAGGTTGGTGCGATAACTGCAAAAAGTACCAAACAGTGCACACAACTAAGATTGTCGAAAAGCTGCCCATCACTGTTAACATACACATTCCACTTGGTAAAAGCAACCCAGAAGATGCAATTGCTGAAATTATTGGTCTGCGGAAACCTGAGGGTGAAGTACTTATGGACGAACGTTTTTATAGAAATTCCAAATGGCCTGCACTAGAGTTTGGTCTCAATAAGGGCATGAAAGTTGTGGATGTTAGGAATGTGCATGAGAACGGCGACGTCTATGAGTTGATGGGAATTGTGATTGAAGTCGGCCAACCAGAGAGTCATCTAGTTTCATATGTCCGAATAGATGAGAAAACTCGTGGCAGTAAAATCAAGGCCAAAAACTGGTATCTATTCAACGACTTTTTGGTGAAACAGGTGAATGAAAGCGAGGTGCTAGACTTCACCCACAGATGGAAATCGCCCGTCATGCTTGTGTACCAAAAGAAGCTTGATTTACCTCCTTTTGACGTTGAGGACTGGCGTTCGCGCCTAGACACTTCTATTCTTTACAGAGACCATTTTGCAGCTGGTGTGCGGGAGACCATTCAAAGGGAATACACGCTACTGACCAAGGAAGAAGCGCCCAAGCCGGGAACACTTGTGGCGATGGATGCTGAGTTTGTTATGTTGCAACAAGAGGAGACAGAGATTATCAGCGACGGCACGCGTTCGTTGCTGCAGCCACGCGTGTTATCACTAGCCCGCGTTTCGGTTGTGCGAGGCGAAGGTGCGCTGCAAGGCATACCTTTCATTGACGACTTTATCATGTTGCGTGAGGACACGATTGTCGACTACCTCACGCAGTTTTCTGGTATTGAGCCAGGTGATTTAGATCCCATGACTTCGCGGCGCTCGCTGGTGACACGCCAAACGTCTTACAAAAAGCTGTGGTTGCTGCTCAACCTAGGTTGCGTGTTTATTGGCCATGGCCTTGCGAACGACTTCCGAACAATTAATATACAAGTTCCAGCCGCACAAGTCATAGATACACTTGACATCTACTTTATAAAGTCACGCCAGCGACGTCTCTCGCTGAAGTTTTTGGCCTGGCTACTGTTGAACCAGAACGTACAGACTGGCAACCACGATTCAATTGAAGACGCGCGCACCGCGCTCTTTTTGTTCATCAAATACAAAGAGTTGCTACGTGAGGGAAATTTTGAGCAAACGCTTGCACACATTTACAGCGAGGGCAAGAAATACAACTTTAAGCCGCCTCTTGTTGCAGCTCCGGCTCCGGTCGTCGCGACTCAGGTAGTGTAGTCGGAAAAACTATCTCACACACATAATATTCACATAATTTCTACTACTGGAGTTAATCAGACTAGGATTTTTTTTTAAAAAAAAGAGTAAAATGGCAATGATTACACACGCTATGAATTTAGCCTAAACGGATTGTACCTTGTGAAACGGTACCATTAGTTCGTCGAAGTGCCTGTTGTGTGGGCGGGTTTAAGCGCTGTTGGTGTTGTTGGTGTTGTTGCTGTTGGTGTTGCTGTTGCTGTTGCTGTTGCTGTTGTTGTTGTTGTTGTTGTTGTTGTTGTTGTTGTTGTTGTTGTTGTTGTTGTT
>JAKVQX010000433.1:0-17139 GCA_030463015.1 Geotrichum citri-aurantii
GAAACCCACCAGGATCGTCACTACAGTGTGTTAGAAAAAGTGGGAGGGCATGGCGGTAAAACCTTGGCAGACTATGCTGTTAAGCTGACCATCAATTGAGTAGGTGCGGTAACGAATCGAGAAACTTGACTACCGCTTCAATGCCCTTCTTAGTATCAAGTAGGACACTGATGTCAAGCTCCGATGAAATCGTTCTCAGGTATTCACGCCCCGATTCGCAAAGGGCGCAATCCTTCAGAAGGTGCACGACCGTTTCAGGCCGGCCATAGTCACATAATTGGCTTCTTTTCAAGACTTCTACCTTTCCAAAGTAAGATCCCAAAGCTCCATGGCCAGTTCTTTTGGTGCCGTATTAGGTGAACAAAATTACTGGTGTACTGTGGCCCGATTTGATGTTTATGTCAGTACAGTTTTTAGGTGTCTTACTATGGGCACGATGCTTCTTTTTTTGGTTCACACGACGTTTTTCTTTAGGTTCATACACAAAAGAAAAAAAAAAAAACACTGAAAATGGTCATAAATCTGACCAAAACTTTCAAGAATTGAACTAGGTGGCAATGGAGGAGCAGCGGGAGATGGTAAAAATTTTATTTATTATGTTGTGGCTATGTAAATGGGGTTTAAATTAAAAAAAACAAACATGGAGTTGATAAAGTAAAGTTGAGCTAAGTTTTGTTGAAATTAAAAACTAGACATTCAATTAGGCTGAGGTTATACAGTTTATAGTACAAGATTTTTTTCCACTTACAATTAGTCAATGTCGTGTGGAACCAAAAAAAAAAGCATCGTGCCCATAGTAAGACACGTTTTTAAAGCGCTTAAATTTTTAACAAAAAAAACAATTTTGAGACTAAAGTCCGGTCCCGTCTTTCCAAGGTTTTCACAGGAGCTAAGAAACGATTGATAAAATGAACCAAAATAAAAATCCCAGAAGTTACAACTTTAGGCCGGAAAAGAGATATTGAAATAACAGCTTCCATGTCTACCATTCCTGTATGTACAGTACCTTAATTCAAAAAGCCACATTATATACTTTCACTTAGAAAAATTTTGTAAAAATCACACTTTTCGTAAAATACTACAACTCCCCGTTATAGGTCAAATGATATTGCGTTCAACTCAGTTACCTTTAACGGGGGTTTGCTGTAAACAGCAAACTTGCGGGCTATGTTGAGACGTATGTGTGTGTACATTCTATGTGAAAAACTCAGCCTTTTGTTTGTGCGCATTGTACTATTCATCTCAATTAGTCTACTTTATTCGTATTTAAATATTCACCTGCACAACTTAAACTTGATGCCGTCCTTGTACGATGCAGCACTACTTTTGATATAATTTTGATCTCAATTCTAATTTTGGGTCGAATTTCTAGGTGAGATCATCAAAGCTTTTGTTCAATTGCACAATGCACACTTATTGCAAACCTTAATGATATCTTATACGTTTCCAAATCCATAGCTCTCATTGCTATTGGAATCAAAAATTTGATGTTTTTTGAGCTAAAATTAGCACTGTTAAATTCAAACCTCATACGGGATAACATTGTTTTTTTCGCTCTCAAACTATGCACCGGTTTTTTAGACGGAACATCATAATAAATAATTACGATAAAAAACTGTCGAGAAAGTGGATTTCCTGTGCCTTTAGGCTTTGGATGTATCATTTCTTTTGGCAGGCAATGACATAGCTCTGCAAGAACTTGCTCTCTTGCTGCCTTTCTTTTTGATAGTACTAAATCTCATTGAATAAATCGGCGAAACTAGTGTTTAATTGAAATGCAAGACAGCAGATAAAACTTTTAACCTGAGTAAAAAGCAGGCTTAAAAAAAAATCCAAAGTCGCTGGGACTAAAATTCGAAAACAAGCTCAAGTCAAAAATATATATAATTTTTTTTTGATGCCATATTATTTCTAATGCTAAGAAAATCATTAGTACTATAGAAAATTTGGCAGAAAATACCAAGCATCACAGTGAAGTAGTCATACTTTTTCTATAATCATTGATCATGCCAGCCCTCTGTCATTTTTTTGCAGTTTAACAGAGAGTTTAAATTTTTGAAAGTCCTCAATCCTGCGACACGCATGATTTTTGATACAGTCTCTACTTGACTTTTAACAACTAATAGTGAAACTACATGGTATTGACTATCAATTCACACAAAATAATTGATTTCATTGGAGTGAAAGAAAAATTTAAACAAAAACAAACCAAAGCTAACGTTTATTCTTGGGGTTCGGATCCCTTGGGAGGTGTGTATTACAATTTGAGTTGTAAGCTATACTGTCGTCAAATTGCTTCAAAAGCTGCCTATAAATTGAACAGTAAAAGATAAGCAGCTTGTTCATATGGCTACTGTTGTGAGGTTAGCCTACAAAAACTTTTGGAATCTTTTTTTTATATGATAGTGGAGTTTTTGTTAGGTTGCAATATGATGACATAAGGGATAGTCGTGAAGGCTCTACAGCTCGCATTTAAATAGTGGGAAGTAGATTTTCAATGAATTTGTCAGAGCTTCTTCAAAAAATTTCCATAAGCCAAAATGTACAAAGGTGTTACAAGCAAACTTTTACAAAAGTTTCAAGCAAGTCTTAATTGTCTGGCAGTACTCGATATCATGAAATTCATAAAATTTGATTGATTCATAAAATCGAAATAGAAAGTAATTTCAGGTAGCCTCAGTTTTAAGCATAGAATTAATCTGAATCAAGTCAAATAATTATATCTAATGATAGTGAAAATGAATTTGAATTAAGTTTTCTGAATTTTACTAATGGTAAAGTTTTTGAATGTTAAAGAACTGCAGATTCAATTAAAAAAAATTTCAAAGGATTATTAGTTTGATGAGCAATACGTGCATGTAAGTGAAATTTTTTGTTTCGTGGTCAATTAAGTCTTCCTCTTCTTAGTGCAAGTTTTCAAGCTGCACACGAAGTTTACAAGTTCGATCTTGACAACTCCTCGCCTTTTAAAGTTTTAGCAACATTAAAAATCAATTTTAGGGTTTCTGAAATACCTACATTTAAAATTTGGAGGCCCTAACTTATTTTTATGATGAACTATCCTCAAGCACGTGTAGTGGCTTTGAAAGTTAGTCGTGAAAACTCAGAAAGGCTCGCTACAAATTTAGCTTTTAAAAAACAAAAGTACCACAAATGAAGAAACCAATTGAGCAGAATTTTAAAAAAAAGATCCAAAAAAACCTGAGTGTCAATGGACAATAACAACTTCATCTTGGAGATTCATTAACTGTCTGTTGAAGAAATCAATAAATTATTAATGATGACAGTTCAAGTGGCAAAAACGACAACATTTAAAGATTTTTGTGCAATTTAAATTTTTAAATTGGTTTGATATGTTCTCTTGATATTATTTAAATACTTAAAATATATTAAAAATGTCAGGTTAGCTTCAAAATAAGAGTTTTGTCATTGTGTAAGAAATGTTTAAAAAAACACCAAGAAGGGTTAAAACCATTGGTGGTGCAGTACCTATATACAAATCAAAACAAAAAAGTGGAAATTTTATTTTATAGGCTGGCCCAAGATTGACACCTAGTTTTCATACATTAGATAGAGGGTTCATTTAAATGAGATACCATTCTATGTCTGAGTTAGTTAGCAGCTACCCAATATAACCTCTGCAAAAAAAGTAGAAAGCAAAAAAACTTTAATCACTTGTCAATTGATTGCAAGTAACTATAGATCAAATGTAACATACTTAAGTTATTCTGCTTTTGATTGTATGAGCATGTGGTTAACATGAGTGAGTCAAGTTTTTCAGTTTTGCTCGACGAAAATTTTGTTGAAGCAGAAAAATCAGTTATAATTACGGATGTATGCATAGCAAACAATTGTTGTTCACTTAAAAAACTCTATAAATCCATAGTCGATGGACCTCAACTTTTCAACTTTGTGTTTTTCAAAAGGTTTTTCTGGCGTTGTGCATTTGCGTTGAGGATTTTTCAAAAGACGCACAAAAAAAAAGGTTTTTTTGTTTTAAAAATTGTCACGTTTTAAGGTTTATGTTAATTTTTTTGTTACTTGTGTTTGAAAATTTCACAACCGTTTGTTGGAAAAAAAAAGTTGCAAGGTTTCGATAAATTCGAACAGAAATATCACATAAGTGGTTAGACTTCACGCTAGAATTTCAATCTTATTTTAAAGTTTGTGTACACCGATAGTAACTTGTGAAAGTTGTACAAATTATCAAGTATTTCTGTTTTTTCAACTCCTTACTTTGCCATGGAAGGATACTAGCAAAATACCTAACTCAGTGAAAAAATTTCAAGCCTTCACTTGGACTGGAGTAAAATTTAAAAGAAAGAAAAATCACTATGGGCTTGAAACAAGCGGTCAAGAGCTATGAATAGTCTCATGGTTAGAAAACTTTGAGTAATTTTCAAAGTGTCTCCAGTAAACAGTCCTGGATTGAAGAAAGTAAACTTTCGTCAATGGTGAATACGGCTCATGTGCTGCATTGAATGTTGGATACAACAACCTCAAATCAACCAAAGCCATTGCAGATAGTGACGATCTAAGCTTTTTTTATGTATAGAAAAACAATTTACTGTATTCCGCATGTATATCTTGTGTTGTGTCTTTTAGATAGAGAACCATTTTTAAATCACGACTGCTGCAGAACCTACATCACAAAAGCAAAATATCAAAATTACACAAAGAAGACACCTTCAAAAACCTTTATTAAAATAGCATGGACAAAGTAGCATTGTCTGCGCGTTATTGTGGTAGACAATTTACATATTAGGCATCGCTATAGTTTTTAGACAAAAACTATCAATATGAGCAATAACTAATTCACTGGAGCTAAACAGCCTACATGAACAAGTTTATTTCCAGAAAAATGACATTAGCTGAAAACCTACCTGAAATCACTAAATTTTCACAACAATTAAAGTTAGTATCCAGTTGAATTTTCTGCCGAGATCGACCTCATTTCTTTTCTGAGGCTGTTAATGACTAAGTAGTTCACAAAGTATAGTTCAGAGTCTTAGGTTGACTTGTGTTTTATTCAAGCTATTATTTACAGGACAATTGTTTCTCCAACAGAATCGACCATCAATGCCGCTATGTTAGGCTTCAGCTTTGAGACCGGGAATCCTGTATCAAAAAACTGGTGTGCCATATTTGTATTCATTACCACTAGCGGTAATCAGTAACCGAACCAATTAATAATTTCATTTATTTAAATCAATTTCCTGAAATTCATTGCTGAAAAGTCCTTGTGGTTTTTAAAAAGATTTCAACTTTTCAAAAATTTTCCATTTACAGACACAGCATCGATACAAATTGCTCAGTTTAGTTTAGTAAATCTGTTTGTTATTTTATCATAAGAGATTTTAAATCAACACAAATTAGAACATCTTTTAATCACAACTTTTGTAAAAACCAGCAAAAGTTCAAAAAAATATAACTTTTAGCACAACTGTGCTAAAGTTGTTGAAAGTGCCATGATCATGAATTTGAAAGTAGCTTAGAAATATACATGCCAGTATTTGAGTCATATACTATTTATAATAATACTCAAGACAAATTAAATGGAATTTCTCAGTTTCATATAAAAACATACCATCTCGACAAATCGTACTAAGGCAACAAGTACTGGCCAAAATAGTCTTTCACTAGAAATTGAGCTTCCAAGCCAAATTGCCTTATGAAATTAAAGTATCCTGATCGTGTTTTTTGCTCCTATTTGAGACCTTCATTATGATAGAACCAGGATCTTTAACAGCCATCTAAATATTTAGAGATTACTCACTGAGATTCTAAGGAACAAAAGTTTGTACTGCTCTTTGTTAGACTGCGATTTAAAGCAGTCAATTACGTAATGTAGAGAAACCATCGAATGGTATGCAATTCGTATTTGCTACATTGAGGTGATAAAAAAAACCCTAAAAATTAAACAAAAGTAAATAAATCAATTTTCTTTTTTTGTAGTAAGGTCCCCGATTCTGCATTGCTTTTTCCTGTTAGTGATTATGGAAAGAATCACCAATTAAAAAAATATTTCTACAGTTATAGATTTATATTTATATACTTTTGATACTCGCGGAATTTGTTCCTTAGGATTTTTTTTCAATTTCATCTCAGTATCACTAAGTCTAGATTTATTTTCTGAAATAGTAGTTGTTTCTTTTCCAATTCAAATTGGTATCATTTTGAAAAGTTGTTAAATGTCAGTAATCATGGAGCCATTCAAGCTTTCTTCTTTGCCTACTTCGCCAACCTCTTCAATCACTTCGTTCTCGTCTATTTCAACTTCATCATTTCCTCATACTCCAAAGTCTACTAGTCATTTTGACATAAAAGATACTCTTATTGATAGTGAAAACAATGAATCTGATGACAATGATACTCTCACAATTATGACTCCGAGACACATTGATAAGGCTAATCTTGTGAAGTCGATCACAAATTTTTACAACAAGCCAAATTCATCTCAGTTACAACAAGAAAAGCTTTCATCTGCTGCTCAGTTTTTAAAGGGCCTTCAGTCTAACGATATTTCCGCTCAAAGCTCAGAATCTTATGCAACCATTGCCACGATATCTCACCGACGCTCTCTAGCGACACTTAGCAACCGCAAAAATTCGTCTCAAGAATTTACGACTTCAATACCTAAAAGAAAAAAAAAACTGTCATCAATTTTTGTGCGGTTGTCATCTTCAGCATCATCACCCAAGACCAAACCAGATCAAAATATTAACTCAGAAGTGGTCTCTTCCACAGCCGACTATCAGATACCCAAGCATACTAACGAAACACTGGCGTTTAGGAAGCACCAGCATTCTCTAAATCGATCAATATCTACGCCTGCTCTTTGCGTCAATCACAAAAGCTCCTCTTCTCCTTCTCTTCCATCTGACTCACTAAAACTTCCGCGAAAATCTAGTAAAAGGGACCCATCTAAAAATGTTAACTCGCCTAATTATGTGAAAACACCAAACTTTCAGCATTCAGAAAGTTTTGTTTTGGTTGACGAGATCAGCCCCACTACCACAACTTCTAAAAAACTTTCTACACCACGTTTGACACACAGTCAGTCTTTTGCCTCGTTCATAAACTCTTCTACAGTAAATTATGAAACTGCCAGATCCAATCAACCATTTATTTCTTTACCACCATCGAGTCCTTTATGCCTGAGTCCAACGATAAGACGGCGCTCAGCGTCGCTCCAGCCGACGGCCGTTCATAGTGTGAAGGCTACTCTTCGCATGAAAACCCACAATCGTTCTCAAACAAGCATCTCGTCTTTGAACTCATCCACTTCATCAAATTCTTCCAAACGCCCTTCTATTAAAGTCGAACAGCTCAAAAACAAGATTAACGAACTCCAACAGGTTTTAGAGCAAGAGCAAAACGAGCGTTCGTCTGTTGACTCTCGCGTTGAACGCGTCAGATATTTAGAGATAGAACTGGCCAAAGAACGAAATGAACGTCTACGCCTTTTGACTAAGCTAAGACAATTTGAAAACAACCAAAACAATTCAGCGTCTATGACATCAACCAGTAGTAACGATATTTGTTTTTTCTCTAATTGTGAAGAAGATTTTTATTCAGACAGCTTCAACAATACATTGGAACAACGTGTAACTTATTTAGAAAGCCAACTAGTGAAGAAAGACGCTAAACTTAAAGAGGCAAATGAAGTTCTTATTCAAGAAAGGATTACGAGTGAACGAGAAATTTTAAATGGCCAAAAACAAATTACTGACCTCAAGCTATCCCGTGAAGGTCTCAGAACTGATAATGATGCTCTCAGGATGCGTATTCAGATACTTACCGACAGTTTGTCTAAGGCTGAAGCCACTACTAAGCAGGCCGACAAACAACTTTCTCGCCACCAGTCCAAACTCGAGCAAACCAAGTCTAAACTAGCCGGTCTAGAAAACACCATAAATTCTTTAAACCAAGATATTGCCACTAAGATGGAAAACAAAAACAATGAAATCAAAAACTTGACAACTCTTCTTGCTCAGTACAAAAAGCAGTCATTCCAGCTCACCGATAAAGTGAAGCATCTGCTAACAGAAAACCAAACTCTTCGGCAACACACTCATACTATAGAAGTCGAGCGCAGCGAAATGGTTAATTCTGCACGCAAGTACCAAAAGCAGGTCTCCATTCTTGACAGAAAGTACCGTCGAGCTGTCCTGCAAATCACATCTCTGGAAACTAGCTTGCAAGATTTGAAAATTTCTTTAGAAGAAAAGGCCATGGAAAACGACGAGCTCAATCAGTCTATTCAAAAAGTTATGGAACAAGCAAATGATACAATTAAGGATGCTAAGAGAAGGCATTCACATAGAAATGTCAATGGCGGTAGTTTTGACAATTCCACCATCTCTCTTACATCTTTGATTGAATGATGTAAAACATTAAAATGTAAATAAAAAGATGTGAACTTAAAATAAAACTACCTTTAAAAATCCCTTGTTTTGAAACCTCTTCTACTTTAGAAATTGGTGTAAAAACTTAAAGGCCTAGTTATTTCGTTTTTAAAACTTTAAGTTTAACTGGGATCTTGGCCAGGCGTTTTACATACGCATTTTAAACATGCCCTTCAGAAAAAAGACAAAAATCTACAAATAATCACAACTTTCAATATTAAAAAAACTAAGTTAGTTAAAAAAATAGTGATAAACAAAAAAAGTCCTTCAAGTCTTTTAGAGACTCAGTAAACAGAAAATTTTGAAAGAGACAAAAAACGTTTTTAATTATAAAGGGGTACTGAAAAACAGCTTCCGTTAGAATTATGAAGAGAAGAAACATTTGTTCTGATTCGAACGCGATGCTTTGAAGCAGAAGGCGAAGGTGTTGAACTAACTTTTACAAATGTTTCAACTGTCCACTCATACCACATCCGTTTATTGTCCGTCAGTCTCCACATGCTGATGTCAACCTCGCAACCCTCAGTCACATACATAGGTGTTGACAGCGGAAACCAAATTGGGAACCACGATAGCATGTCCTTTGACTTGGCGTCAATTGTGTCTGGCCGCGTCGACAGCTGTATATCCCGAAAAAGGATTGCTTCAAAATAACCAGCAATCCCATGAATGGTACCTTGTGACGCAACTACAAATGTGTGCTTTATCTTCCTTGTGTTGTGAAGATTAGAACCCGGAACGATAGGAAGAGAGTTTGGATGTGAAAAAGACCATGCCTGCGCGTATTGGTTGGGAGTCAGATAGTCAACAGTATCAAGCATTACAACGAAAGGAGTCTGCAAGTTTGGGTTGCTATTTCCCACTTGGGAGCCATTTTGATCAACTCCAGTTGTAATGCCAGAACTGCCGCTGCCGGTTCCGCCAGGCCTTCCTGATAAACTAACCCCTGAGCCTGGAGTAGGAGAAACTTTGAAGTTGCAAGCATTAGTGTACAATGTGGGCGACATTGCGGGTGTGAAGTATGCTGTATAGGACTGAGGAATCATGATTCCATCGTTCTCTAAAACGTTTTTTATTTCCAGCCCATCCAAACATTCTGGCGACAGTTCATTATCACCAAAAGAACCCAACAGCTCACTGACAATAACAGATAGCCTAACAGAAGGTTGCCAACGTCTCATGTCCGTTCGGATAACCTCCACATTTCGACCGGCCCAATCATACTGTGCGCGTCTGGTTAAATGAATGTAGGCATTTTCATTTTTTTCAATGGCAAAAACGTGAATGTTTTTTCCTAAAATATCGGCAGCTACCAGGACTCTATCCACTAAAGGCCCTCTACCAGCTCCAACGACTGCAATATAACTATTAAGAATTGTTAGTTGTGTTTTAAAAAAATCAAACTCGAAAACAAAAAAAAAAAAAAACTTGCATGTAGGGTCGGTTAATTGACTGCAATGCTTTGTAAATAGCCTTTTCGTATTGAGCGTATTTCACAGTATCTCTTTCAAAAACCTCATAGGTTGAACTTTCCAGATTGTCCGCTAAAGGTTGCAACGGTAGTTGCAATACGTCGTGATGACCATCTGAGTAAATTTCAATGGGACTAGGTTTAGGTCTAATTTTCATGAGATGTCGGACATACAAAAGGTAAGAGACACTTCCACCTTGAACATCCCGGTCACTCACATCTGAGAGGACGATAAAAGGATTTTTGTTGAAAAATTGAAATAGTAGCGACTGAGTCAACTTTGGCAAAACCGGATATCCTTTCACATTGTCAACAAAGGCTGTGGACGAAAGCATCAACATTCTAACAGGCTCAGCATACCAGCGTGATGCCACTACCGGTGGGAAATTGCATTTGGAAGGAACCTGCAAAACAACTGACAAGTTGAGAGCGTAATTGTTGATTGTTCGAATGGTGTTCCAAACATCCCAAATAGATAAGTAGTCCGCCGGCGGAACTCTCTCTCCGGTCCTTGATGAAATGTAGTCTTCCTCAGCAAAAGGAAGATGAATAAGCAAATGGATGTATGGAGGCGAAGAGCTTAGCAACTTAGAAATGGCTTGAGAATACTGTTCGACATTTGTGCGACGTTTTGGACCAGAGATAATGAAATAAGTTACACCACAATATGTGGCATACGCAATCTCTCGAAGTAAGACCTGAATTGACAGTGCCGCAATACGAGGGTTTTTTGAGTCGAGTTCGACCCAGGGGGCGGTCGAGGCTATAACGTTTCTGATATGAGGCCCAGGCAGAAGTATTACATCTTCTTGCTCTAGGGGAGGCACTTCAAGCGAGTCGTAAGGTAAGCTATAAGAGGATTCTACTTGTGGTCGTGACGATGAGATGGAAGAGCCACCATTAGATGGGTTTGAAAATTTATTTGAGGTTGAAAACAGCGAAGGTGCGGGCGATCCTCGATCCATTCCAATAGCAGGGGAACCGCCTGAATTCACTGATCTGAACGAAGCAGAACCCTCGACAGAAGGAGATTTCACAAAATGAGTGCTGCCTGAATTTATCGTGTTTTCGTTTCTTATGGGCCTAGATTGCAGTGGCCTCTGGGGAGACACAGGCGGAGGCATCGATGGTAACGATGTTTTCGCTTGTTTCTGCTGGTAATTGGCTGCATTCATAACACCACGCTCGCTTTCAGCAAACAGCGCCTCAACGCGAACCCTATATTCAGACGTTGAAATTCTGGAAGTAATCATATCGTATTCGTTGAGAAGCGATTGTTCTACAAGAGCTTCATCCGTGTAGGAAAAGTCGTTGCCTGGTCGCTCTCCTGGGAGATTCACACCCACAAATAAAGGAGAATGCTGGTATTTAGGTGCATCAGACTGTCTTCTCTCTGATTTTGGTGATGCAGTCGATGATTCTTCCTGTTGGTGGGATAATTGAGCGTCCTGGTTAGTAATGGAATCGGGTTGACTGTTTATACTGCTCGTTCTTTGTCTGAGACTTGGTGTTAAAAATGCGGGTGGCTGTGCCATATTACTAGGAAGCATGCTCATATTTTGTTTATGGGTATGTTGTATAAAACTATGACCGTGAAGAATGGTTTGAAAAGTCTGAGAAGTTGAACGTGAATTGTCAACAAGAATGTTTATGGGGGAGGAGGTGATGGAAAAAAATTAATGAAAAAAAGGGTAAACAAAAAACAACAAAAGGGAGACAACCTAACCGAAATATGAAATTCTCGGTACACAAGATACTGGACTAGTGTATATACTATCTAAGCCCTTCTAGGTAAAAATATAAACAAAAAACAAGAAACGGCAAAAATTAATTTAAATAGAATCTTCTTCAGAGTTTAGAAGAGCTCAGCAGGATAATCAAACTTTTCTTTAAAGAAGTTGTTCGATGGCAGCTTTAGATTTTTGTTTTATGGAGACTACAATTGTCTAAACCCAACACCGAAAAAAAGTTTGAAAAATGAAAAAAAAAAAAACTTCCCAGGAACTCTGGTATCGACATACCGGTGTTCACATATCTCTGGTTTCCCTTGCCACATGAAACAAACCATATGAAATTCGACGCCATAGAATGCAGAAACCGCTTGTGCCCGTTGAGAACGCCACTTCAAGAATTTCATTGAGACAAATGTTTTTGAATTTATGTCTACTTTGTATGTCTTTTGTTATCAAGTTGTTGTATGTAACTTTTTTCGCTGTAAGAAAAATAGACAGATTTTTTTTTCTATCTAACTTCCCAGGAATTGATCTAAAAAACTATAGATAATCAGAAATGGGTTTTATTTAAAAAAAAATTACACCAAAAAGAACCATTTTATATCTAATTGGTTGTAAAATAACTAAGATTGTGAAAATAATTTCTTGACACACAAACTGAATGTGTGAAATGTTTTGGTGTTATCGAAAAGATGTTGAATAGAATTATGAATAACACAGACCTTTGCTAAGTAGGATCAATATTGTTATCAAGTTTTACGACCTGAAATTGTTCATGATATTTAAACTAATGGCAGTTGCGATGAGGCTAGTATTGAAAACATAAAAATTTATGTCTTTTGGTTTAATTGATCATTAAAAAAAACGAATTCCTCAAAAGTTTTTAATAATTGAACAGCCGGTGAAGTTTTTTGAAATATTAGCATTTTCAAGACAAGGTAACAAGAAACAACTAACACCACACGTCTTCAAGTTTGAATCTTAAAAAACAAAAGTGGGATTGAATAACAACAACAAGGAAAACAATGAAACATAGATTAAATAGATAAAATTGTATTTTCATCATGTTTCGAATAACTACACATTCAAGCTAATCAAAAATTATGAGACTCAAATAACATTTTGAATTTCTTTTGCAACCCTATTTTAAAATCCATATCATACGAGCATAGAATAAAAATGGTTCAATAAGTTTAAATTAAATATTCCAGCTTGAATTTTGATAACAAATCTATTACAGATTAAAGGTATACAGTGTAATAAAAACAACTAATTCAAATTTTTTCAATGTGTATGAATCTAACAGACTGAGATAGCCAATCCATAATTTAGACTTTATGACTTAAAATACCGCTTTATTCTTTCTCTCTTTTCATATTGATATTAGAAACTTTTAGGTATTAAAAAGTCGATTAACGTGTATACTTACGTATTTAGGTTAAACACACAAGCCCAACACAAGTGTAAAGAGTCGTGGATTGAATTTTTTATGCCCTAAGGCAAATAAATTGATCCCTTTTTGACAGGATTTATTCATTGAGCTAAGTTGAAAACAGCTTCACAATGTAAAAAGTTAAGTTGATACACTCAAATCTTTAACTTCCAGTCATCCGATACCGATTCTACCCTGTCTTCAATAGCTAGTTTCTTGAGATGGAGATGAACACCACGTTCAGCCGCAGGCCAAATATTTTTCGGATAGTCTTTGTATATAACTTCAACAATCTTAGAAGTATTAATGGGCTTTCTAACCCCGTGTTCTTGATGATGAAGCTCTAGCACTTGAACAATGTGATCTTCCCGGTCATTTCGATGCTGAATGTATTGTTTGATCAATTGGATAGATTCAGAAACGTAATTTCCATGACCAGGGTATGTTCGGGCTGTAGGCGATGAGCCTCCGACCTTGAATTCAATAATTCCAATCATTTTTTCAAGAGATTCAATATATGCCTTGAGATCTTCAAACACCGTAGTCCCATGACCCAACACGTTATCTCCACTAAACATAGCCTGCTCTTCCTCTAGCCAATACACTAGATGATCTTGGCTATGACCAGGAGTGTAATAGCCTGTAAGAGAGAACCCGTCACCTATAAAAGTCTGGCCATCAACAAAAGGTTGAACTTTCCATGGATACTTATTGTCGTCATCCGGAAGCTTGTACTTGTAGATTGCGTTTTGGTTGATGCGGGGTCCTAGCTCAGGATGTTTCAAAAGTGGTTCAACGCCATTGACATGATCATGATGCCAATGTGTTAAAAAAATGGCAGAAATTTCTATATCAAGGAACTTAACATATTCCGCTATCATGCTAGTGTACTCAGGTAGGCCCTGGCCAGAGTCGATCAAGATTCGAGACTTGCCTTTGCCTATTAAGTATGTATTGGTTCCTTGTAAAGTAAACTTTCCAGGGTTACAGCCAAGGATGCGGGTAACGAGAGGAGATAAAATTGAAATTTTAGGAATTTCCATAGTAAATTTTCTAGTTTGAGCTTGCGTTTTTCAAAAAAAAAAAAAAAAAAAAATAGATAAAAAATGATGGAAAGAACAAAGCCTGAAGAGAGTCGAGGATGAGAGGATGGCAACTTGAAAAGGAAAACTTGTAGATAAAGCCATATCACATGATTTTGGTTAGCTGATAGATTTTGGTTTTTTAGGTTGGAAAATGCGGAGACATGCACAGTTTATTAAAACCTTGAATTTTAGTCGTTGATAAAGCAACCGAGGATTTAATTTAACTCATTAGACAGGCCTACCACAAGCGAGATACAGTTGAAAATCTTGCAATTTTATTTCTATTTGTATAATGGTTGTTTGCAAACAAGATGATGTGTGATAATGGCTGAAAATCTACAAGATGCTTCATGATGTAGACTTGAAGACTGGCTTTTAAACTTGAGTCTTTAAAGACGTTAAATTCATTAATCCTTCTCCCCACCCATTCTTCGTTTTTTTTTTTTTTTTTTTTTTCTTTTTTCACACAATTGGTTAGCTACTGTCATCACAATTACTGTCAATTAGATGTCCTTAAGACAATTAAAGATTTCACAGAGAGACATCACTCTAACAGAAGTTAGCCCATTGAGCGAGTTTATTTCATTCACTAATCTACATTTCATGTCGCTCTGATCGCGCTGGATTCTCCATAAGCTCAACCTGCGTAAAAAGGGATAATTCACTATTTAGAATATAAGAAAAAAAAAAAACTAAAAGATCACTAATTATATTTCAAATTTAAATCGAAATCGTTAAGTGTTGATACTTAGACTACTCTGTAAATTTCAAAAGTTTTGAAAAAAATAAAACAGAAAAATCTTTGTGTTAGTCCTGAAGGTAGAAATCATTCAGATTTCCGAACAACAACAAAAAAAAAAAAGTTTGCGAATACAAGCACATTATTTCTCTGAACTCTGAGTGTAAAATGAAAATCAACAGCAAGCACCCAGGGTTCTACTTGACACACACTCATGTACCCATTGCTGTTTCAAACGAATAGCTGCGTGAATTCAAAACTCATTGATCTGTTCTGATCTGTTTTTTTATATTTTACTTCTGGTTCGCCACCTTTACTATTTTTCTTCATCTCTGAAAATACCCCTACTCTTTTGTTTGAAAATAAGGCCTATTTAACCATATTTTTTTTTCGCACAATGTCAGAATCTAGGCACGGACAAGTAAAGGTATCAAATACCGGACAAAGACGACAAAGTTCTACTAGCATTGATGATGATATTAGTACTCGACACGATTCCTACACTCGGGTGCCTCGATACTATAACGCCTCAACAGAGCGGACTCCGCTACTGAATCCTGATGACCCAGCAGTATCCCCTTTGAACCTGCTTGAGGTTTGGAACTTTCGGCTTTTTCTTTGGATCTTTGTAGGCCTTGGGTGTCTCTGGGCAACAATCCTGTTTGTGAACGGGTTTGTAACTATTCCGTTTATTGTCACTAAAACTTCAGGATTCCTTGAGCTTCATCTAACAATTTTGGCCATCATAAGTCTTTTACTGGGTATCTACAATTTTACAGTTCCCTCTGAAGCTCAACTAAATATTGGCTATTTCCTGGCTGGCCAATTGTCCTTCCAACTGCTGCTCACTGTTGCCATTCCAAGCTTCAGAAGGTACTACAACGTGATTGGCATTATTACTATTGTTTTTGCTCTTTTATCTGTTGTTTTCAGTTTGGTTTTAACACCTATTATTGCTAAATATGGGAAAACCCACGAAGAGGTGCGTTTGACGGGTAGAGTTGAGACTAGGTGGACAATAGGTGAGTGGCTGAAAGCCTCTAGCACCATACTTTTTGTTACGCTTTTAGTTGCTATTCCCTTCACTCTGATTTTCTTAGGATTTTTACTAGATGTCTATGACTCTGCAAGGCTTTTTCATGGAGCTGGTGAGGGTTCTAAGGGTATTTTTGTTCCAATTCAAAGTACTATCCATGGTGTTCACACATCAAACTACATGTCATATTCCGTTTATGTCCAGTGTACTACTGAAAACGAAGATGTCACTGACAAAAATCAGCCTATTGTCGTGGTTGAAGCCGATGATCGCGTTTCTGCCCAGGCATTTTACAAAGGCTGGTTGGAAGAACTTTACGTTGATAAAAAGGTGTCTAGAGTTTGTTTGTGGAACCGCCCTGGCCGGGGGTTCTCTGATGTTGCGCCATCGCCTTTTAACCTCAATGACGCCACTAATGCTTTGACAATTGCGCTCACAGCAGCACTCCTTCCTGAAAATGCAACCGATAATAATGCTTTGAACTCTGATGGTGCTATATTTTTCCAAAACCGGACTTTAGCACTCGTCTCTCATGGTCTTGGCTCAATATATTCACGTGCTTTCGCCTCTAAACACTCTTCTCAGGTTCAATCTTTGACACTCATCGACCCTATACACGAAAAGCTTATCTCTCGTGATTTGGGTCGACCTTCTCGTGGAATCTCTATTTGGCTCCGCGGTCTACTTTCGCCGCTTTCAGTAAATCGACAACTATCATGGATACTGCATCAGAAGAGCCCTCAAGAGCGATATCTAGGAATCACAAAGTCTGTTAACGACTTTAAGAACTACGAATTACCTTTCAAGACGCGCTCCAGTGAGCTCAAGGCCACACTTCAGGAACAGATTTCAGCCTTAAACGGAGGAATGAGTTCTCAGCTGGAACACACCACTGATGTACTGAGAAAATCCAAGATTCCACTGGCTATCGTCACCTCTGCGCAGTCTGCAAAAAACAGATATCGCTGGAACGAATATCAAAGAGAGCTGACCAAGATCACAAATAACAATGTAGCCTGGGAAATTTTAGATGGCCCTCATAGTCTCTGGGTTTCTGAGAAGGCAAGATTTGAACTCCAGAAGCTTTTTTTGAACGTTCTTAAGGAGAAACACGGTAATTGAAATTAGAAAATAATATTGCAAGCTTCAAGGAGTCTGGAAAAACTACAGAAGTTTTAATTTCTTAGCAAATTTTTTCTATCATCTCACGTCTCAGTGCCAAAATCGAAATTGTG